>JAADXH010000635.1:0-19121 GCA_023337595.1 Globisporangium camurandrum
ATTTCGCCATGTTGCAATTCGTATGATACCGTCATATTGGAAAACGAGCGAGTATCCTACAAGTCGTACGCGATAGAAAAAAGATTTTGTGTATTTTACTCATCAAACGGAATGTCATCGGCAGCAGCATAGTAGTTGCCTTCAACCTCGATGCAGTGCCTCACGCATTTCTCCCACTCAACCTTCCCAATCACATTGATCCGCTCATGTGCCAAACGCTCCATATCTGAGAGAGAGAAGGTCACGTTCTTTTTGGCAACGAAGCCTTTCAAGCTCATTTTCCATGGTGCTTGGCTTTGCTCGCTTGCACCTTTTGACTGACAGCACAGATTGAGCTCCGGTTTTTTCGACGATGTTCTTTGTTTTCTGTCAACCAGCGGCCACGTGTGATTTGTACGAAAACGGTAGTCTTTAGCTTTAAAAAGTCGATCAAAAAAACTCTTTTTCGAGGTCGTTATTAACTGAGACAGACTTTAATTTGTGCCTCCAAAGTATTATGTATACCATCTCCTGTTTAAGTACCATAATTTACGACGGTGTAATACTAAAAAATACAAAATAGGTCGAGCAGAATTTTGCATTAGTCGTTTCGTATGCTCAATGATTTCAACAGTGTTTAAACTGCCGTTTAATAGACACAAACTTGCAACTGACTGCTTCGTACATACATGTTTTGCCTGACAGAATAGGACGTCAATAGTATCGAATACGTTTCGTAAAGAGCAGTATCATATGCACGAAAAAATACAGTAAACATCAATAGTTGCAGTGCTTCATTGACGAAAGTGACATGCCAACCGCAGCAAATGATTCGTTGATGTGCCTGCTCACGAAATGCGCACATAAAATTATGGTGATAGTCGCACAACTGACCATAGCCGCACTTGTCTCTGTCGCATAAAACAAACTATCAAATAAAGGCGACACTCGCGACACTCAAAGTCGCACAGCCCAAGTGTGTATCACAAGCTTACAAAAACAAGTTAATGTTGAACAGCAAAAAAAACAAATAGCAATGCATGAGCTACTATCTCACTATCTCTCTCTCTTTCTCTCTCGCATACACAACTACAACGATTCAAGTTTGCGCTTCTTTTGGCATTTACGCTTGACTACGCCGCACTGGATGTACCTCTTTGAATTGGCGTTCAATTTTTCCCGCTGGTGCTAAAACAGTTCATTGCGACGCACATCATGCTGTACTCAAGCGCGTTTCATGTATTTATCGGAAGGACACTTGTTCTTTTTGAACCTACCTTGGACTGACAAATGGCTGTCAATGATTCAGTACTTGTTGTGTTTAGCAGACCCCTCCATGCGTGGCTACGAGATGCGCACTTTCGATCGATCTTTCGTTTTGTCCATCTAAAAGTGTTTCTGCAACTCCAGTACTAGTGATCTAGCGTCGTGAACTCGAACCCTGCAAATCTGCACGCCTAATTTCACGCTGTAATTGGGTACTTTCTTGTGTATGATTACCTAGTACACGTTTGTAAGAAAGATACATAGTAATGAAAACAAATGCATGCGCAGTTTCCAACCATTTGGAAAATGAATTTGTCGATGTGACCGACAAGTGGCGCATGTCTTCAGGTGAGTAGTCGCGGGCGCGCTGGAGGTTTCTCAATACCGTAAGGTTTTTTGCAAATCTCTGCTCCCTTTAA
Source organism: Globisporangium camurandrum (assembly GCA_023337595.1). NCBI lineage: Eukaryota > Oomycota > Peronosporomycetes > Pythiales > Pythiaceae > Globisporangium > Globisporangium camurandrum. Next base: position 1,665 of record JAADXH010000635.1, read on the forward strand.
GCCGATCGGGTAAGCTTATCACTTTTGATTCTGCTTGCATAGCCCAAAAGCCTGTGCGTTATGGTAGCACTTTGTAGAATCCAAGCTTGGCAGTAGGATCTATCAGTAGATCGGACGCATTATTTACCGCGTTGTGGGTTGTGCACTGTATTCTATTAGGAATCCCAGTCCGTAAATACGCGATGTCGCTGGGATCGATCGCGCGAGGATCTTCACAACAAGAACGTCGACGTCCATCGGGGAGCACGGTCGAGGGAGTTTGCAGATTGAGAGCGCGCATGAAGTGACACAAACTCACAAAGATCCGCCAGAGCGAACGTCGTTGTCAGTGAACAGCGGCTCAAACACACAGGAACGTGCTGCTCAACGAAGCGCCCGACGAGCGCTCTAGGCGTCAGCTCGGGCGGGCTGCTTTGGCTTGGGCGCAATTTGCCTCGTCGTTGTTTTATTCGTGTCGTCTTTGTCCTTCGACGGGCAGTTGTCGTTGTGTCTTTTCATTGTCGCTGTCGTTCTTTCTAAACGTTTGTCGCCGTGCTTGCTTGTTTTTGCGTCGTGTTTGCTTTTGCGCTGTTGCTGTGTGTTGTTGCATTATCAAAATTATTGCGATTTTGTCCGAAATATGCATGTCCAACACAGTATTGTGTTACGTGCATAAACGGAGCCAATAATCCATACTATGCGTAGCTCCTACTACAAACCAGAAATCAACATGTATGCTCGATCATTTCTCTATAGTCGAAATTGAAGAACAATTGGCGGGAAGCAACTTCATTCGCCAGTACAAAGAACTCGGCAGAGTGCTAGATCGATCAGTCGATGGTGTACATCTCTTTGTAGTTTGTGTCGTAACTGTAATGTTGTCCTTCACATAGCATCTTGACAACACCGACACCAACAACACAGTCAGATACTGGCGTTGTGATCCGGGAATTGACAATGCAATTGCTTTGACTGTCAAATGAGATGTTTGCTTTATTTACTGTTCGACGTGTCTTTTATGCTGTATCCGATAGAATTTCCTGTTAATGCGCTACCCCTTATTATACAGGTTTTGCTAAAGTAGAGTAGTTTATGTTATGTCATTGCCGTGGATTTATAAATTCAGTATAGAGGCGGATCCTGAGTAATAGCATACACAGCAGCACATACAGTAAGTATTGTATTGCCAAAAGTTTGTGTCTCTTTGTTGTGTATTGTTAGCGTAAAACGATTTGACGATCGAAGCAAAAATGTATCAAGAAAGTGCCTGCTCAATAAAATCGCCGTTGTAAGATTTAGATTGTACCTTGAGAGCCGGACGCATATTTCAAATAGGTTATTTATTCTTAAACGTGTGCACCTAAAGCACTCAAGTCTCAGATTGCAACAACGTGACAACGACGATTGATCTATGCATTTATTATATGAATAATATTGATTTCAGCATATGTTGGTCGAAGTGATATTTGAAATGTGCAGGTGTGGTGTGATTCGGTGTTTTTCGGATGCGGTATTTGGACCCATTATGGGGTTAGAGATTGACACTGTACAACAGACAATCCAGCCTAGCGCTCAGCTACGTGCTTCTAGCGTCGGCCAAGCCGTTTGTTGTACGAAATAAAATATTGACGTTATATTTCCTTTAATCGATTGTGTCGGTGATCACACCCTAAAAGGTGCACCATGTGCTCAGCATGAGAAATTGATCGGTGTAGTCTAGGATGTCGGTGTCAAGTCAGAATCTGTGAGACCCGAAGAGACCGCAAAACGTCTCAAGCTATCACAACTCATATTGGACAACCTTCGATCAATAAAAATTTTATACCTTCGTCATCGCTGGTGTGTGTGCATGCTGGCGAGTGTACAAAAGCATGGAAAAGAGTTTTAATTGCTGACACCGTAAGCAATGTGTCTTCTTGGTGTCGAGGTCGACGCCAAGGTTAAGATCGTTGCTGGATCATCAACCTATGCAGTATTCCCCGGTTTGGTGCATGAGCTAAGACATAGTGCGTCATCATACTGTACCAAGATTTTTGTTATTGACTAAATTGTCAACATTACTCAGGTAAATCGATGTACATTTCGATTTAGTAGCAGATCGATATTATCATCAATGTGGTGATAGCAAGGTTGTTAAGTTATTCTTTGTTTGGCTAATGTAGTACTATTATAGATGTGAAATATAGTGTCGAGCACATGAATTTGATATAATATAAAATTTGCGATAAAGTTTGTGATAACCGTATTTATGTCTTAGTGTTTTTTTACCAGTCTATACAAACAATATTTGCATTTGAAGCATTCTTTCGGAAGTAAGATATCATTTTGCGCTTGTACAACTCCGTGATCGGTCACCCATTGTGACAATACGTATACCCTTTCGATATTAAATATAATTTAGGAAGATATACTTTCAACCAGTGGGTACATAATCGTCGCCGCCGCATGCAATTTTACTGTTTCGATACTAAATTCGCGTCTATCTTCGCGATACTGTGTAGTTAGTTGGATATTCACTGAAGACCATGCATTATACAAATTATGTGATTCGTCTGAAATCATTCAGTCGTAACGGGATATCTAAAACTCTGTGATTACCAAAACATGTGCTCTTTGTCTAAACGGCGAATATATACACATCAGATTTTATGTCGAGTATGGTTTAACGTATACTGTAGTGCCACCACAAGAGCTATTGAAAATGGCGAGCAGTTGACTGTACATGTAAGCTCATGGTGGGCAGCTGGCTGTTGCTCTATGCTATAGTAGCATGCAGTGCAGTTCATTTTGTCACTCTTATCAGACGAAAATAATAAAAGATGGTGTTCTTCTCATCCAACCAACCTAAATCTGCGCCTTAACTATCATGTAGGTAAATGCGGGTAATAGTTAATACACTTCGACAACCCGAATCTAGCTAAGAAATATGTACGTCAAGATGATAATGTTAGCGTTGGGTATGTACCGATTGAGTCCGCGATAGATGCTAAACTACCGTTTGTTTTGTGATGTATTGATACCAAAAAAATATGTTGAAACATAAGCCTTAACAGCGGCCTGTGTAAAAGCATACAATGCTCGTGCAAACTGGACCAAAACATTACATCGAATAGTTTCAACATGTGCTATGCAAACTTGTAATCGGTTTGAGCACACTTGAATAACCTGGTGACGCTATTTAAACACATCAGAATTGCGACCAGACAATTTTATGCAACTCGCTGATATTAAATGAATTCAAGTTATTGTCTCGTCACAATCTTTCTGTCGTTTACTCGCGTACGTATTTGCTCACGCTCGTGTGCGTACATTCTAGTAAATACTATTTACACACGCGCGGCAAAAAATGTGAAATGAAAACCAAATTAACAATACGTTAGTACTTTCCTCATATCAGTCGATCTGTCGCTCAATCACATGTAACTCTGCTCACGCAGCGAAAATTCATTGCTGTTGATTCTGTATTATCACACGCGCGACGAGAGATACGGATTGTGGACCAAATTTACACATGTGGGAGATGCATTTAGCCGCAAAACGACGTATAACCTATATATTGTGTGCGGCGATTGAATTGTAATATATTCAATTCCGATTGGTGGCGGGTTTTACATATGTAGATTGTCACAATTTGCGGTGTCATCGTGGACCCCAAGGTACAGCTAAAATTTTAGCCATTATTTTTTATGGCCAATTGGATTGCCAACGCGCGGTCACTGTGCTTCAGTCAGCTAGAGATATGTTACTGTTTTGTCTAAACGCGGGTAAACACTAAACTACATATATTGACATGGTATTGGGCCCACCACGTAAGCAATAGTTACAATGTAATAGCGATGCCAATCACCCTTGGGCGAAACAACGCTGCATACAGCTCTTGTGGTTTATCTACATGAAAATTACGAAATCACACCTTGTCGAGATATTCATATTTTTGCAAAAACATACACATTTTGATGTGCATGAGAGGTCAAGGAATCGACGACAAGATAAACGTAATTGAGAGCGTAGCACGAATTTGCTACATCAGTCCAATGCATATATTTGGTGGGTCTTGCCTTAAGTGAGGCCTTCATACTATGTCGTTTATCAGCCCTTCGTTAAACAAATTAAAGATGAATTTATTATATTGTCGATGAAGAGTGTGTTGTCGTGTGTATTCATACATTTCCGGACGTATCAATATGACTGAAAATGATATGACGCAGTTGGTGTTCTTAGTGCACTATATTTGTTGATGTCAAATGGAAGTAATGTAGTGATGTACCACTGATGAGAGGGGCTGACGCAATTCAACATGTGTGTGTGTTTTTACTTCTATACCATTCAAATGAGAAACCAAAAGCGTCACACATAAAAGATGTGAGCTACCATTTTCTTTAATCTACCACGACTTCGATCAAGTGTGTTCAGTAAAATTTACATCAGGTCTACGTTCCATATAATGCGATTTACAAAAAATACGGTGCTGTTTTGGATCGAGTTGGGGGGGCCATCTAATCAATGCACTAAATAGTACTATCTCAGTACGGAAGTAAATACCCGCTTCTCTAAGGAGGCACGACGTTGCTCATATACTGCTTGTGGAACGATTTGTAGCGGAAGCGTACAACAGCGAAAGGGAAAACTAATAGTGTTGCAAGTCGCGCATACGACACTTTTCGCAAAATCACGGCAGAACACAGTTGAAACTACTCTGTTCCGCAAAAATATCGACAATTCCGAAAAATGAGATTGTTTGTGAGCAAATACGTGCTATTCACCATATGATGGGTTAACCAACCGCCTCGTAATACGCAATCCAGTGGTATATTGTTGAGTGTAGACCGCGTTGCAAAAATATTACAATAAAATGAGTTTCAATAAGTCATTTTTTTATAGTCGTAAAGCGAATATTTGAAGAAAAGACATTTGTGGTCGAAAAATTACGAGAGTTGTATGTATGCTAAGAGCGCTTTTAATGATTGACCATCCTTTAACGCGTTAAAACGAACAAACAATCGCATCTCGATCGCCGTTTTGCAGTATTTTTTCAATGCACTGTCATTTCCTCACCCAATGAAATCACTGGATGAGAATCACCGAGATACCACTGGCAAATAAAAATGAAATTGGTGGATATTCACGGCTCTCCGATTTCGAGATTGAAATCAAAGAAAACTAGTGGTCGATTGTCAAACGGAACACAGTGAATTTGATTTTAGTCTGTCATTAATCGCACAAAACTATATTATATGCAAGACCGATGTGAGATGTTGAGGAATGACCTATTTTGTCTGTTATTTCGTAAAACGCGGTGTAAACGAATTAGATATTTCAGCGTGCTACAGATGCTCGTCATGTGCCACTATTTGTTTTTGGATCGAAGCTACAGAGACAATAAACTCTCCAAACCCAATATTTATGTCTGAGTACTGGAATTGACAACATACGACCGTTTTAGTATTCATCGAGCTGTAGCTTTTAGGGTCGAATCATAAAAATGATGCATATCTTTTTGGTAGGGAAAATACAACCGCAAGTTGCTAACTTTCTTACTTTATCAGTAGTCACTCTCTCTCTCCTTACTTGGGATCAGCAAGTGGATTTGAGTTCCTTGGTCGTGTTTCTCCTGCAGTTAACTGCGGATGACATCATCCCACAACGCACATTAAGATCGCGCAATGATAATGTCATCTGTCAGTGCATGTGTGTGTGTGAGGGAGAGAGAGAGAGAGAAAGGAGGGAGGGAGAAAAGAGAGAATGATGGGTCACCGACAAATTATGACACGGCACCTTGCATGCAATGTGGATATATGTGGCGAAGTTCTACATTGCAGTTTTTGTTGCAATCCAATGTAGCGCAGTGTAAGCTTCATGTATAGCACGATAGATGATATGAGACGTTGGCTGAGGGCTACCTGTGTGTTTTAAATATGGAATGTAGTCCGCTGTTGCACATGTATTGATATAGGTATGTAGTGCATGTTTTGCTTCTAACATTTAAGAGTAGCTCATTGAGCACTACATCAACGTCTTGTTTATTCAGTACATTGACATCATTTAAATTTCTCAAACACTTGACCATAATACAACTGTGTCTTCATCACATCCGTGAAATATCATCTGCATATACTTGGTTACGTACGCAATAATTCAAACTCATATGAGATACAAATCAACTTTATAACGTAACCAAAATACAAGATCTTTGTACTGTAGGGAGCACACAGAAGTAAAGGTATATTTCGCGACGGTATCTAATCGCTCACGCTTATGCACACAAGGATGGTTCTTTGTAACGCTATGCGTTTGATATCTTGTCAATAGCAGCAGCTATATTTATGTAGGTAAATGCTGTGACTGGACAAGTGTTTTGGAATAGCTACGCAACGCTGAATGTCTTGTAACTTAATTCATCTATTTGAGTCTATCCGTATTGCTTGTATAACTTTGTGGTTGCTTGGGTTGCATCCTGTAAACATAACAACATGTTCACATTCATATTTAACTGAGTGGCTTATCCAGCCAAACATAATTTGTAGAGTCTTGTACGAAACATGTGTATACACATATAGCGCATCGGTTACACCATATTCTCGACACGCCACCATAAGCAGCACTTGGACGATGGTGAACAAGAGGTTGCTCTTTTGGAGACTCCAACATATCAGTTTGTGTTCTACAAATACGTTAAGTTTTAGAAAAATAGAGCCTTTTTACGCAGCACAAGCACTCGAAGTAGTAAATAACTGTAGACAGATGTTAGTTTTTGTGCAATGAGTTGTATGTTTGTAATGCTATATATACGATTGTAATTTATAATATATCGAGCCTATTTTATTGTCCACGTTACAGACAGAGGCGCGAGATCGCCCATCATGCACTTTTTATGCGACTTGAAGATTTAGTTTAAGATATGACTTGACAAGCACGCTTTCGCGCAAGTTAAATATGAGTCGATGTTTGGCTAGTACAGGTGCAACTTTTCGCAATTTTACGGTTCACGTCATAACGCATTTTTAGGACGTAATAAAATGCAATACGGTCAGACATAGCGCAGTTCTTACTACGTTGATCTGCAAGTGCTAATAATATATCGTTATGAAATTAAATTGAGACACATATGAACAATTGCACATATAGATATATGTAATTTTAGAAAAAGCACAGTCGTGATTGTAGCCAATGTTAACACTTAATGTACGAAGACACAAGGCAGGCGTAATCGCAGCGAACCATTTGTATTTGGTATTATTCATCAATACTCTAAACAATACGGTAGTACAACACAACTGCATTATGCCAGATATTGCCACAAGCATATCTACACTTTTTTTAACCGAATCTAAAAATGCTTGTGTTTTGTATTTACCTTGCGCACTTATAACATATGGTACGCATTACAAATCAAACAAACTGAGTGATATAATTGCAGCAATACAACACTGCAGCTGACACCGACGTGGTTTCATCAAGCGATGAATGTGAGTAAGAAACTGTGTAAGACTAGCAATTCAGAAATCGTATGTTTAAGTATTGATTCTTGCTTTTAAGCCCGACAACTTGTATGTAATATTGATCACACCCAGGAACAGACATGGCTCTACGATACGATATCAAAATTGCTAAAGTTCTATAAAGGTATGCTACATTTATCACAAGCAATTGTGCGCATCATGATGCGCACATAGATTGATGAGGTTAAGAAATGAAAATTTAAGCAATTTCACCATATGTGGGTAAAAGCATACAAAATTTGGACACTCCAACTTAATTGGAGAAAATAGTATGTAACTTTATGGTATACGGATGTAAATATACTACGCTACATAGTTCATCGATCATATCAGCGAACGAAGCGACACGATTTTGGCCGCAACATCTCTTAAGCAAATTAACGTTGCCATGGCAACCAGCACAGTAAATCTCGCTTAAACATCCGAGTCGTTCGATGTTATTGTAATCCATCTGTTCGTATCGTTCTCGAAGTGTCATCGACTCTAATAAAAAATTATTATGGATGAATGAAGCACATGCTATATTGATATTCACTGCCAACGCGCTTCCATTTTTATCGAAACAATACTCCATACACTGTAAATGGTACACACTTCTATATATGGTTATTGCGTACACGCTATTTGCACTATAGACATTTACACTGCAGACAACGGTGGGTGTATATGTTCATGATGACGCAGTGCTCGATTTAAAGAACATGCACACAGTTCACCCCATCATGCAACGTAGCATATGTTGCTACATGATAAACATACTTGCATTTAAGGTTTTCCGCGAAACTACTGCTCAATCTTCATATAATGACGTACGTTAGAAATGTATGGCCACTTTGCATTGGCTAATGAATGCGCTTGTGAAGAGAGCCCTGTCGTTTTGCTCCATAGTAAATGTTTCAGAGTAGTAATGCACCTTACTGGTATCCCCATTTAATCATATTATCCCTTTTTGCAATATCCGCCCTGCACATCAAATCGCTCTTAACGGCTGCTCGACGCATCATTGGCGATGCTACACAATATTAATGAGGTCATACACACAGTTAATTCGTGATCTTTCGAGTGGTAGCCAACACTACACATGGGGTGCGGTTGTTAAGGCTACAGCTCGCTCAATGCGAATGTGGTGGTTTACGCGCCATTTCTGCTCTGATTTCAAATAGGAGCGATTTTAAGTGCATGGCTGCTATCGCAAAAAAGAAACAGCAAATGAATATGATCTCGCATTCACTATTAAAATTCTCCCCGAAGATTAGCGCAATTTAACAAAGTGTTGAGGTTAATGGTAACAGTTGCCCAAATGGGTACCAACACTCCGCCTGGCGGTAGTTTAGGTACTGTCAAAACTATTCATGCACGATATTCATATGTCCGGTATAGGAAAGGTGTTTATAAAATGGATTTATTTTTGCCAGAGTAGTCTATAAACAAGGAGCTACATGGTAACGGTGCGTTCTGGGCACAAAAACATACGACAAGTAAATCTGACTTAAATCACTTTTCAGAATTGCAACTTGCGATGCGTGTAAAGTACGATACTATATGTAGATATTTTATGTATGTTGTGAATTAGACACAACGCTGCAAATTGATGCATATAATGCTGATATATTACATGCCAAGTTAAGGCTTTTTAATCGACTCAATTACTTATGCGAACGTTTGTATTTGTTACTAGCTGAATTTGACTCATGGATAACCTGATGCATACTATAGTATGGCGTGTATCACGTCAAAATATATTGCTAGAGCGACTGCAACATCTAGGCACAAAGAACAGTATGTGTTGAAAATGCTAACGTATAACACGACCTCAAATGAACTAGGCAGCGGTCCTAGCGTCGCTTGCTTTGTTGCATTAGAGTGCTGTTTTGTAAAGTTCGCACATACAAAAATAATAGATGCGTGTCATATGATTCTTTAACGTTGCCATTGTTTTCCAAACTAATTTACGGTGCATTTTTCAGGTATGTCTGCATAAACTATAGAGGAAATGTAGTTACATGCCAGAACGCAATTAGATGGTAGAAAAGATGAGTTGTGACAGTGAATAACAGTGAATACAATGGTTTATTTTCAGCTGCTGGAGCTAGAGTAGCTAGTAACTTGGATGTAGCTAAACTGACACTGTACAAAAATTTATTTTGCTTGAAAACTCGTCGGTTTTCGTCGCTATCGTTGCCCAAAAAATGCCATCTTCCAAGTTGCACGACCATAGCTCTACGGCATATTAAGTACGCATCGAAACTATCACTATTTACATGCGTGGTACATTAATAGTGTTTCACCTGCAGAACTATATAAGTACTTAATGGATACTAAGCAGGTCCTTACTGGACTGCAGAAATTTAGGATGGCTAAATATTTGTACATGGTAACGATTGTGGGATACTAAATAAATTCTGGGACATCGAGGTTACGATTGCTGTGCTTGATGGCATCGGGAACAGAGAACCTACTTATATGTTGTGTAAGCTAATAGTGAGTGTCAGAGCGTTGGCGCAATCAGCGTCAATACCCAAAACATACAGTAATCATTTCTATGACAATAGAACAAGTTTAGCAGCATGAGGCACGTTTTGGTATGTATTCTCGTTTTATAAAATACGACCATATTGTCGCCGATTATATGTGATTGTGCTCAAAATATGAATTATTGCCTATTCTTAGCCTTGCATTTTCTCGTGTATTGTAATGCTGCCTCTATTTGTACAGATACAGATACGAAAAGTGGTCTAAAACGTGCTCCCAAGTATGTGTAGCGTTTTTGTTATAAATCAAAGTTTGCTTTTCTCATTTTGGCTTGTATATATTTTTCAAGCAAGACATGAAGAAAAATATTGCACATAGGTTGTCAAAAATAGCAAATGTAGAGCTCGCTGCGAATATATAGGGTTTGCGTTATAATTTGATGCTCCGTATAGAGCAAAGTCACTAGATGTTGGCTGCATAATAGAAATACATACTTACTTAATTTTGAGAGTTTGTTGTTGCATTGTTACGCAATCTCAGTGAGACTAGGCTGCGACTGCGAAATCATCTTCAGGAGTGTCACACACTCATCAATATCATTTACTACCAATCTGGTTGCTGACGAGGTAAATGCGGTATTGCATGATCAGAAAATGCAATTAATGCAACTGTGTATGGTTATGCTGCAGAAGCTATAATCGATACAAAAGGATATTGAAACAGTAGTTTTCAATTCCTGATCCGATATTTATACCTGTCACAGAAGATGACCACTATGTTTCGAGCTCGTCATAAATGTTCTGTAAATAAATTCAGTCACGTTTTGCTACTTTCAGCATATTTTTGGACTCGCAAACGGCTATATAGTATGTAATATAAGTATCACACAACAACTGCAAAATTGGAATGCGAGTGTGCAGGCACATAGACCAAATCGAGTAACGAAATGAAAATTAAGCAGCACTGCAAGTGATCTGATATTGATATGTTGCATGTTGCATAGAGATGATGCTTTCAACAAGATTAAGCCTTAAAATTGTCAATTTAAGCAGTGCAATTTAACTTAGAATATACAAGGTGATACTATACATAGTATGCTTGCTTAAATTGTAACAACATTGTAGTGTATTTACGGCAACAATACGGCATACCAACTGTTCTACTTTGCTTGTATCGTACACTTCTTGCTTCGCGAAAATCACAGAGCAAATGTGGTTAAGTGTGAGAGCTGTAAATGTAAATGTGTTGGTTTTGCTTTAGAACAAATTTTCTAATACAAAGATTTTAACATAACGAAAAATTGTAATTCTGTGTGTCTTTGTTACCAAGCTGACTAGCGCGAACAACCAGTTTATACATCCTAAAACACACCAGTGTCGATCCTAGGGTGTATCACAAACACAAGCATTTGAAACAATTCGTAAAGAAATGCAAGATGTTCAAAAATACAGAGCGCAACAAACTTATCATCATTAAAACATACACGTTGCAATATACATCCATGGCATGTTACATGTTTTAGGAAACTTTTGCTATTAAGCAAATTGGCGGGGATTCTCTTCGGATGCGCCATGAAATGTATACATTATACTTGGTTTGACAATCGACGGGCACGTATGCATTATGACGTTAACTCTTTTTGAAAACCAGCTATCGTATCATTTTCAATGTTACTAATCTGTGCATTGGTATTCTTTACTGTACATTACTAATTTCATTTTGTATTCCGTATCAGTATGTATATTCTGAATGCTTTAGACTATTTCACGCGCCATATTTATCACTATGTAGCGTTCCTTACCGCTATGTATTTGACAAACTATACTAGTATAGTGCTGATAAAATTACGTTGTCGACTCCACGCTTGCTATTTCTGTCTCAAAACACGATTGACCACATAAATCAGCATTCCTGTAAGACGTATTATAAACATTAACACATAAAGTCATAACTAAATTTGATGTTTGATGGCAAATCTAGCTCGTCAAATGCCACAATTGATCATTTGATTTAATATGTCTCACTGGTTCCACAAATTTTGAAGTGTCCCATGTTTATATGGGTAGCCAAATGATTAAATTTTAGCAGCAATATTGTCACGATCCAATTCTATACCTGCTATTTCTGTCCCCAAAACATGTTTTGATCACAGAAAAAGAGCACGAAATTTAGAATTGTTTAATACACAAGAGCGCATTCACGAGACGGGTTGATTTGAAGTGCTCACTATATTACAATATAAGTTACGTATTGTTGGAAATTCTTGTAAGGTATAGGTATAAGAATCGAGTATACAAACCCATACATTTTACGGGAACTATTTGATCATTGATAGTAACGTTGGCTTTAGGAGCTACTAAGGTAAGATATTCTGAAAATCGATAATAAGAGGTACAAATTGCAGCAACGTTACACGATTGCCCATCCAGTTTGTACAAACGAGCAGGCAATGTGGAAAGAAAATCTAACGAATAATTGGGTCCGTTTTCATTCAAACTTTATACCATGTAATGTGACAAAAGGATCATGCAAAGTAAAATGTAAATCAATAGCAGACAAAGCGCAAGCGCCATTCAGACAACTGACGATTTCTGTCGACTTATATACAGTACACTACCCGGTTTGTGTAACTTTGATCGATTTTGATGGAGCTAAAAGAATGTATTACACTTCCTATTTGTATATTTTAACAAAGCATCAATTCACTTGACACGTATTCTACATCTTTATTGTATTTATGTTTTCGTTGATATGTTGTTCTATTCTAAAATAATGTCAGTTTTCTAGTATTTGAAACATAGCAATCAACTATTGTTAAAGTTAATGATATAGCATGCGCTTCCACAAACCGTCTTAGTTGAAAATTGCAAATGTTGTAAATAACTGACAATAATCGGCAGCTACTTGTCGTGGTTACTACTTAATATTGAGCGCCATCCATTTCGAACTTATGTAGAAGCATAACCACGAGTATTACAAATGTTGTTGCTGTATGGCTAGCAACGCGCTAGTGATTCGCGACGGATATATTACGCAACAGCGACTTGACGAAGCGTCAATGGTGTCTGCGGCTGCTACTTCGATGACAAGGAATCGTGTACACTTGGCCGCGTGTTGCATCCACTGCTGCGGCTCAGGTTACACACATTTTCAAAGATGGCGGCCGTCGCAATCCTACACTGGCGCCACAAATTCCAAGTTTGCACGAGCTCATCCACCACCGCTCACTACTTCTGCTTGAGTACCTGACACACTAAAGACCAACCAAGTCATGGCGACGCGCGACCTGTATCACCTACCGCCAGCGATGTCTGCGCGGCCGCTGCTTGTCGTTGCAGCACACCGAGCAACTGATCGCAAACCGCTTGACTTCTGCCACGAGCAGCCCGATCGACGCACTAGTGATCGTATAGACGTGCGCTGCCGCACCACCTTTTGCGTCGCATCTGCATGCGATGTCGTGCGTTATGTGTCGAACAACGTTTCGAGGCGAATGTCGATGTCAAATGCTATATACGCAGCGCGCACTGCTTCAAGATGGCGCTGTTTGCTTCAAGAGACCTCGATGTTAGAGACGCTCTTGAGGCACTCTATCTACGCAAGTTGATCCGCCGCTGTCAGTAGATGCACATTATGGTCGCGACGTATACTGTAGAAAATACGGTCCTGGGTTCTCGCGCTCGAGAAGCCGCTTTGTGTTATTCTTGAGTGATGGAGGTTTGAGTAATAGGTATTAAGTAGTAGTGAGTACATACGTGTGTGTGAAATGCATCAGTCACGTCAGCTCAGCGCTGCTGACGTACTTTAGCATGCCACATGTAAACCGCGTTATATGTATCTACCTTTTTGTGTCTGCAATGATACATTGCACATTGACTTCGCAGTTTTTTTACCCATTACATGGTTGCCCGGTTTAACTAAATGTAGGCGGTAAGAATATCGAGTGCAAGCACTTCAGCCACCGTTCGACAAAGTTTGTTAACACCATGCACAATGAGGGGCTTTGTGCCTGTCTTAGCAGGCGTACTGTCAGTCACTAGTAACCTACGTTGACTCACCTCTATCCCAGCACATAAACTCACCCATGTACACCCTCGTAAAATCACCCGCGGAGTATCCGTCGAAACTATTCCTCTCTTTCTGTTTTTCTCTCTCCCAGCTGTGATAAAATCAATCACATTTGATTTCCTTTCAAATCAAGTCACAATTATTTCAAATTTACTAAAACGTGTACATGACGCTAACTTTCTGACAGAAACAGCAATTTAGTGTATTGAGAATAGACGAGCAGGCGACCGCTGATGCGGTCACTTTGTATATGCATGGTCCCAGGGTGTCCGCGAGCGGACGCTTCATATATTACCTAGCCAAGTGGCGTCCGCAAACGAATACTTTGATAAATCTTAATTGCATGGAGTTCGCAAGCGACACTTAGTTATGATAAATCGAATGGTGTCCGCAAGCGGACACTTTGTAAATGAATATCAAAGTTTGTGCGCAAGCGGACAGCTTACATGTTTCACCGTTTTGCCAATAAATACCTGCACAAGTGCATTTATGGATGTGTCGTGCATCACAATATTTTAAGTGGCGTACTTCAACACAGTACAAGCATATTTTTTAAAATACCCGATACACACGGCGACACACATAACAAACACATATGAGCATCTATTCATACGTACTACAAAGCAATGAGGCTAGTGGTCATTTAACTCAATTGACTACCGCTCTCGATGCACCAAATGTATTGATTATCACGCGATCAATAACTACTGTAATTGTTGTATAGCAACACAAATGCACGTTTATTGAATAGGTATGTATTGGCACCGCTGTGTGCGCACAAATATTCAAATTTTGGGTATTATCAATTATGTCTATGCCAATAGATATATTATTAACTTTCAGGTAGTCATGTCGTGTGTTTTGCAGTGCACATATTGCATAAAAGGTAATTTAACGCACGTCAGTTTTATCGCACCGTATACACGGTGATACTTGGTTTATAAACTCATCTGTATTGTTGCGAAACCGAAATCAAGTTTTTCAAAGTCGATGTATAAAGTGCAATCGCCGTACATTCAAAGGAATAATTTACGTATATCAGATACATACTGACACATACATCTCAAACCGTATCTCCTAACATATATCACTTTGCGTATAACACTACATAGTCCGTCCACCTCTAACAGTGATTACACGACATAAGTGATGTGCCAAGGCTACAAAAATAGCACACGTTGCATAATGGGTATCAAAACATTTGTGTTTCGACATAAGCGCTGTGCCTGTACCTCGGCTAATTACACACCACTATTACATATACATACAAAAAACACATCACATGTTGCGTATCACGACATATGATTGTGACTTCAAGTAAGTATAGCTTACTGAAATTGACATTTACACTTGATGCACCTACACAATATGAATTATACCCGAAAATAGGTCAAGCATGACTTCAAGACAGTATACCATACAAACCTAACATTTACACTTGATACATTGGTGCTCACAATATATTGGCCAAAAAACTGATTAGTACCAATTGACAGGTCTGGTACGACTTTATGTGAGTATACCATTCATAAACCAATATGTTCATTGGACACATCAACACGTGTAAAATTTTGGACATAACAAACATGTTTACTTGACAAGTCGGGGTGTCACTTAAATGTGCGTCTAACATTCTTGAACCCAATGTTATTTATGAATATTATGCTGAAGTAGTGTATTTATATCAAAAATATCATTATTGTTTTGGACAGGTTAGAAGTGACTTGAAATGAATATTAAATACAAATTTCAACATCCTCTATGACAACTGTAAACATTATGTGAATATGGACCAAAGTGAAAAATATCAATGTTGACAAGCTAATAACGACTTGAAGTGAGTATAATTTACGAAAACCAACATCTTTTCTGAAATCAGAATACCATATTGTGAATTTTCAGCTACAAGTGCACAACATCAATATTGACAGGTCAGAAATGACTTATAATGAGTATACTATACGAAAACCAACGTGTGCAGTTCATATGTAAAAAGTTGAGATTGTAGAGTAAAAGTATGGAGTATTTATATGGACAAGCCTGGACACATCATATATGGCATAAACCAAAAGAATACCGTGAAATGTGTCCCTGTCACTCCGAATCTCATCGCTCCAACCAAAGCCAAGTCACAAACTCGACTACATGTAGCCCAACTTTATATTTTTGCAATAACAGTGTTACTACCCACACAATGATAAAAACCCCGATTAAGTAAGCAAACCCTATTAAGTTCAAGCAAGTACAGTGAATTGTGCCTCTGTTGCTCCAAGCCACTTCGCTAATACCAAAATCAAGTCGCAAACGCGAAAACAATAGTGGCCGATCTTTTCATCATTCCAGAAGCAGGCTTCGCTTGCATGCAACGACCAAGTCCCGTTTAAGCACGAAAACCCGCTTATGTCCTAGCAAGTACCGTGAAATGTCGCCCTGTCATTCCAAACCTCCCGAAACTTACCCAATCAAATCGCAAAAGCAAGACCCGAATCCGCGCACCAATAACGACAGCAGTACCCTTCATCTTGAACAGGAATGCTCAAACTCTCTCCAAAATAAGAGCGGTCACAAAACCAAGGGAACCATAGATTCGCGGACGGACAGACAAACGACATGCTATAATAGACTAGCCGAGCAGGCGAGCGGGACGGACACACACACACAGACACACGACATGCTTCAATATATAAATAATGATATACAGACAAACCCTACTTATAGCACACATGGGACCGAGAAGGTAGCAATGTGACTATTCGTGACATACAGCTTAATGGCACTAAACATGTAGAAATTTGCATTCAAGAAATATCTTACATATTGTTTATATTATTCACTAACGACTTGACAAATATTCCAAATTTTTTCCTATGTATGCTTTTCCTTGAATACTTATTCTAGCACAATCCATTGGTGCATGCAACTGAAAATAACTTAGCCCATAAAGACACAGCAAATGCGTCGCTGATCCCAATTTGGCATTGCAAATTGTCGTTTAAGTACTCATATAATATACAAAAAGGCCTTTGCGATAGGTGTATTTGACTGGGACCGGAAAAAAGTGTGCGTATGCACTTATGCCAAACAAACGTGTGTATACAAAATATACGAGGCTTTGTATTGACAATTCCGGCCGTAAAACCTGTGTGATATAATGTAATTGCGACACATATGTGCGTGCTATAAGCGAGCGTTGTCTGTGTAGTAATAGTATACTCTTTGGCATCATTTAGACTATTCTAATATCATTTTTAAAGTTTGCTGACCATTTAAACGTCGCAATACATCACTCAAAATGTTTTTGATCGGTTGACCATTTCACGTGTGCGTCGATTTCTGTTTATCTTACCTGTACTGAACGCATATTTTGAAGTCTAAGACGTTTGCTGTCAAATTTGGATCTTTAATAGTCGCAATTAATCGCTTGATAGCTTCTTGATCA
>JAADXH010000636.1:0-19073 GCA_023337595.1 Globisporangium camurandrum
CGTTGCTGGTACTCGAGTACTATGCCGACCTGCTTCCAACCTATCACTGCGTGAGCGAGTGTGAACGTGTGAACAGTACGCCGTACCACGAGTATCATCTACGTTAGCGTCCAGTTGCCATGTTCGCTGCTATCGATGTAACGACGTCACGCTCCATAAATATTTATTCTGTAAGTATTTACCGCTATTTGTCAAGTATTTGCTTCAAATTATAGACCAGTATATATTTTGAACTGCTGGTGCCAATCAATCGAACCGCATTTGCCTGAAGACATCAGCGCATTCAACGCAACGAGATGGAGTTGCTCGTGCGTCGTGCTGCTGCTGCAAGTGGCGCTGCTCGCGCACTGCATGTGCACCAGCAGGGCTCGACCGCGGCATTCCAGGTCGCGTTTTATCGTTCGAAGAAGAGCCGTAGCAAAGATGAAGCGCGCCGCAACAGCTTAGCTGATGATACTTCGCTACACTCGCGCGACGCTGCGCCGCGCAAGGCATCGGCAAGCTCGCGGAAACCACAGCGCCAGCATCACCACCATCAAAATCGGCAGCAGCAGCAACAATCACACCAACAACAGCCGTTCTTCCGTGAACAAGAGGAGCCGGTTGGCCCCGAACCGCCACGCGACCTCGAAAAAGAGTGGGTTGCAATGCGTGCCCGCACGTTGATCGTGCCGCCGCCAATCCTACCGGCTGCAACGAAGCGCGAGATCCAGAACAAGCTGCGCATGCGGCGTCTCGGCTTGCTCAACGACGATAACGACGACGACGACGTTGACAGCAGCACGAGCGCATCCGCGAATGGCTTTGAGCGACCGGCGCAGCGCCGCGCACACCAGCAGCCGCCGCTGCACTTGCGCAAGAACGAGCACCGCGATGCGTTCGACGCAAGTAGCAGCAGCAACAGCCATGCCCAGCCAGGACGTCGTGCTGTCTCCGAGAAGCTCAAGCAGTTTACAAACATGGAGAGCGCACCAGACAGCGTCGTCGAGCGCGAATTCCTCATTCCCGACGAACCCGAGCATCCGAAAGCGCTCGACGTCGCAGTGATCGGTCGCCCGAACGCTGGCAAGTCATCGATCATGAACCGGCTGCTCAACGTCACGGTCTCTGCTGTGTCCGCCAAGTACAACACGACGCGCGACCGCGTCCTGGGGATTTTGACCGAGAAAGACCGGCAATTGACGTTCTACGATACGCCAGGGATCATCAAACCCAAGTGCGTCTTTATTTCCTCTTTCGCTGTCTCTGTCTCTCTCTGTCTCTCTCTCTCTATCTTAATGTACTCACGTGCTCTGCACGGCATCGACGTATAGAGAGAGCCACCAGTACGTCCGGTCGCTCGTGACGACAGCAGCCGAGACGGTCGAGAGCGTCGACATGTCGATGTTGATCGTCGATTCAGTCAAGCGCTTGGACGAATCCGCGATCGATGCACTGTCGAAGATCATCACGACGTCTGCACAAGTAGCGTCGCCAATGATGCTCGTGATGAACAAGTACGATCTCGTAGAGAGCGACCACGAGCAGCGCAATTTGGAACTCAAGATCAAGGACTTGTCGCAGATGATCGACGACATCTACTCGGCGCACTACGACCGCGACGCTGCGTCGACGTCGTTGAACCCACTTGCGTACATCCACGAACAGACGTTCAAAGTGTCGGCAGCGAAAGGCACGGGGATGCACAAGCTCAAGAAAACGCTGCTGTCGTACGCCGTGGATCGTCCATGGTACGTTTGTTGTTGTTGTTGTTGTTGTGTGGTGTGGACGTAACATACATGGCCTCTTGGGCGGACTCACTGACTCGTTGTGTGGATATTTGCAATAATAGGAGCTACCACTCGTCAATGACGTCGGACCAGTCGGATTTGGATTTAGTGACTGAGATCATTCGCGAGAAGCTCTTCCGGCGCTTCAACAAGGAACTACCGTATTCGTTTGAGCAAGAGAACGTGTGCGTCTTGTGTGTGTGACTGGAACGGGTCGTTTTGTAGGCAACGAGCCACTGACTATTCTTTTGTGTCTGTTGGTGTCGTTTTTCATAGTGGCTGGACCAAGTTCAAGGACGGTAGCGTCCGCATCGATCAAGATATCTTTGTACGTGCTGCCGCGTCGTGTTCATCTGTCTTGCGTATTCGATCAAGCTAACGGCTGGCGACGACATACCCACTGCAATCGCTTTTGTGACGTCCACTGCTGTAGGTGCCAGCAGCTCGCGTGCGTAAGATGGTCGTCGGTCAGAACGGCGACTCGGTGCGCTCCGTCGGCATTGCGGCGCGCAGCGAGATCGAGTTGCTGCTGAAACGGCCAGTGCACTTGTACTTGAACGTCCGCGTGCGCTGAGTGCAGTATGCGTGTGTACTGTAAAGTGCGAGCACAGGAGGAGGAAAGATAGCATAGATAGCGTCAGCGCAATTGGCGCGTGTGCGTAGACGAAAGCACGTTGTGACCGATCAATTGAATGCATTGAGATCGTGATACTGTACAGCGTGGATTTTGCATACAACTACCAGTACTGGTGTCCAGTACGACGCGTGCTTGTTGTACGTCGACAAACTGCGATCAATGGAGACGGATGTTGGATGTGGAGACGGATGTTGGATGTGATGCGAGCAGATGGTTGTAGTTTTCACCAGTCACAAGCGCGTGCTTGTCTGGAATGAATGTCGGTGCAATTTCGCTTTTTGCAACTCCAAATACAAAGCAATTGTATCAAGCTGCTCACTCTCCAAGTTACCAAGTCACGACCACCGACAACTCCTTGCGACACACAACACATCATGAGCCAGCTGCACTCGAGTCTCCACCACCTCGCACAGCGCGAGTGGAGCGAGCCGCACGTGCACCCGTCGCAGCTCATCTACCCGCTCTTTGTCACGTCGCGCGCGGATGACCGAGCGATCAAGGGCCTCGAGCCCAACATGCAGTGGGGCCAGCAAGCTGACGGATCGTTCTCGACGCTCATTGCGCACTTACGCCACCTCGAGACGCTCGGGTTGCGCTCGGTCATGCTGTTTGGCGTCGTCGAGAACAAGGACGCGCACGGGTCGCTCGCCGACGACCCGAACACGCCGGTGATTGCGTGCACGCGCGTGATCCGCAAAGAACTCCCGGCGCTGCTCGTGTCGTGCGACGTGTGCATGTGCGAGTACACGGACCACGGCCACTGCGGGCTACTACGCGCAGTCGACGGTGAGGACGTGATCGCAAACGCATCGACGGTCGACCGACTCGCGCAGATCGCACTTGCGTACGCGCGTGCGGGTGCGCACATGGTGTGTCCATCCGACATGATGGACAACCGGATCGCGGCGATCCGCACGGCACTGAACAGCGACGGCTTCCAGCACGTCTCGATCATGGCGTACACGTCCAAGAAAGCGTCGTGCATGTACGCGCCGTTCCGCAACGCAGTCGAGTCGACGTTCACGGGTGACCGCAAGCGGTACCAGCACCCAGTCGGGAGTACGTCGCACGCAGCGCTTGCGTTTGAGCGCGACGTGCGTGAAGGCGCGGACATTGTGATCGTCAAACCGTCGCTGTTCTACGCCGACATTGTCGCGCGCTTTGCGGCTGAGAAGCGCGTGCCCGTGGCGTGCTACATTGTCTCGGGCGAGTACAAGATGCTCGCGGACTATGGCGCGTCAACTGGGTCGCTCGAGAGCGTCGTGCGAGAAGCGCACATCAGTCTCTTGCGCTCCGGCTCGAGCGTGCTGATCACGTACTTTACGCCATTCATCTTGGAGCGCTGGACGAAGTGGTAAGCGGGATGGGTGCGAGCATTATGCAGTAGGTTACACATGTAGGACGCGTAGCGCGTGTAGCCGTCAACCACGCTGGAAGTAGGAAAGAGCATTATAACGACATCACTTCTCATTACCATGAGCTTTTTCGTGCGGTCCCTCTATTTTGACTTAATTAAAGTATGCTCGAGTTTTAGGTCAATTGACTTTGCGTGGCGAGCGCTTTCAGTCCATCAAACACGTTTACACATCAACAGCTCAATTTGTCACGATGGAGCAAGCGATTGTAGCCAAGGGAGTCGAGATCCGCGAGCTCAAGGCCGCGAAGGGCGACGCGGCGCAAGTGAAGCGCCTCGTTGCCGAGCTGCTTGCGCTCAAGGAGCAATACAAGACCGAGACGGGCCGCGAGTACGCACCGCCACAGGCGGAGAAGCCCAAGAAAGCAGCAGCGCCAGCAGCACCATCGACGGCAGCAGGCGGCAGCGAGGGCGGCAAGTCCAAGAGCCAGTTGAAGAAAGAGAAAAAGCTCGCAGACGCTGCCGCCAAGAAGCTCGCTGGGAAGAAGCCCGCAGCTGGCAGCAGCAATGAGCAGCAGCCATCTGCTGCAAAGAAGCAAGGGGCCAAGCCATCGGAGAGCGCCAAGCCGGACACGAGCGCAGCTGTGCCGAGCGACACGGAGTTGTTGTTGCGCCAAGTCGAGTTCCACCACAAGGTCGCAGCGCTCGGGAACAGCGACGATGGGCAGGTCGTGACGCCGTGGGACGTTGAAGCCGAGAACGGCGTCGACTACGACAAGCTGATCGACACGTTTGGGTGCTCGAAGATCGACCAATCGTTGATCGACCGCATGGAGCGCCTGACGGGGCATAAAGCGCATCGGTACTTGCGGCGTGGGTACTTCTTCTCGCACCGCGACCTCAACGTGCTGCTCGATGCGTACGAGAAAGGCGAGAAGTTTTACCTGTACACCGGTCGTGGCCCATCGAGCGGATCACTTCACATGGGGCACTTGATCCCATTTACGTTCACGGTCTGGCTCCAACAAGTGTTTGATGTTCCACTCGTGATTCAATTAACAGACGACGAGAAATTTTTGTTCAAAGACCAAACGTTGGAGGAGAGTCGCGTGATGATGATGGAGAATGCAAAGGACATCATCGCATGTGGCTTTGACGTGACCAAGACGTTCATCTTTGCCGACACGGAGTACATTCAGCACATGTACCCACAGATCCTCAAAGTCCAAAAGTGCGTCACGTACAACCAAGTGCGTGGGATCTTTGGCTTTTCCGGGTCCGATAACATTGGCAAGTCGGCATTTCCAGCGGTCCAGGCTGTTCCGTCGTTCTCTGAGACATTTCCGGTTGTCTTGGGCGGCCGCAAAGGGTTGCGGTGCCTCATCCCACAAGCGATCGACCAAGATCCGTACTTTCGCATGACGCGCGACGTTGCGCCGCGCATTGGGTACTTGAAACCAGCGCTGATTCACTCCAAGTTCTTCCCGGCGCTCCAGGGCGCCACGACGAAGATGAGCGCGAGCAAAGCGAGTACGACGATCTACATCTCGGACTCGCCGGACGCGATTGCGACGAAGATCAAGAAGTTTGCGTTCAGCGGCGGTGGCGAAACGAAAGCCGACCACGAGAAGTACGGCGCCAACTTGGACGTCGACATTCCGTACCAGTACTTGTCGTTCATGCTCGACGACGATGAGCAGCTCGCGCACATTGCGCGTGAATACGGCAGTGGCCGCATGATGTCGGGTGAAGTCAAGCAGCTCTTGATCGACACGATGAGCGCGTTTGCGACCGACATGCAGCAGCGCCGCGCCGCGGTCACGGACGCACAGGTGCAGGAGTTTATGCGCGTGCGGGAACTCCAGTTCTAGAGTGGGTAGAAGAATGAGCGTAGCACGTGTAGCCAACGCACGCACGCACGCATCAACATCAACACACGACTTCATAAGTTCTGTTCTGTTGTGTATGTTGTATTATGTGTTTATGTTTGTGGTGTTGTGGGTTGATAGAAGGAACTTCACTGTGATTGTCGAGTGTGAATAGAAGACGAGGTGTGTGTACTTGTGCAGACCACATGGCGACAGCAGCATGACTGGAGTTGCGGCCTCTCATACTGTAGACACACTCGATCGTGTCGACAAGTCTTCACACAGTGAACAGACACTCGCGGTTGAGTCAACAATGTCGACTTTTGTCGAGCGTAACACGTCGCTGTACAGCACTTCGTTTGCGTCAACGTTTGTGCATTTTGTCAGAGGTTCACGCTTGCAGTGGCGTCGTCGGAGGCTGGTGAGTGATCGCAGCGACGAGTGTTGCGCCACCGACCAGCTGTTTGTACAGCGCAAGCCACGCGTCGACGATCTATATGTGTATGCAAGTGTGTGAATCGATTTACAGTCAGCCAGTCAATGTGTCCATCGCCAACGACTGCGTGCTGCTACTCGACTGCCACGACGACAAGCGACAAATGGCGCAATCGACACAAGAGCCAAACGGCAAACGCACCTCTTGCATGCGGAACGCGTTGCCGATGCGTCGATTCGGCGTGATCGGGTCCGCAATGAACAGACTCATCGGCGCATTCGCATCCAGCGACACGCAGTTCAAAGGCAGCGCAAAGAACGCGCTGTACGCAACAGCAGCGACCGATACACAGCAACACAATTAGTCAAAACTGGAAAAACTGTCGCAGCCAAATGGCAGCAGTCGCAGCAACGCAACAGCAATAGAGCGACACGTACCCGCCAGCTCGGATCGAGACGCCAAAGTGCGTGTAGTCAAACGTCGTGTACGTCTCCAGAAACAGCAGCAGCAGCGTGCCGATCGCAGTCTTCCACGGTGCTCGACCCGTGCGATAGAACGCAAAGAGCCACGTGTTGTTGCTGTTGTTGCTGTTGTTGCTGTTGCGACTCGTGCGATGGCGCAATCGGCGCGACTTGTTGCTGCTGCTGCTCGTCGTTCGCTCATGCTCGTCTCCGCACGCCTGAATTCGGCACACAAAGTCGCTGAGTATCAGTATATTGCGTGTCATCTCTCGCTCTCTTTCTCTCTATCTCTCTCTCTCTATCTTTACACACACAAGACGGAAGCAATTCACAGCCATAGTTGCAAGTCGGCGTACCTGGAGAAACCGAACCACGAGAATCACGAGCGCATACGACGACAAGCCACCAGTGAACGCGCAGTTGAGTCCTGCAGCACCACATGCGACGTTTGTCAGCTCAAACAGCAAAAGCGCCAGTATCCATCCCACATCCCACCAGCATTTCCTTTCGTTCGTACTGACAAACGAATTGACAAGCGCAAAGACGCACCGCGTGCTTGGAGATGCGCTTTCAATACGAGCACGAGCGGCCGCAGTGCTGGCATCTGTGCCTGGAAACCAAAGATCAGGTCACGTGCATCCAGGCCCGAGTGACCAGACGAGTGTGCGCACGTGAGGTCCAGCAGGACGTCGACATCTGCATCCTCACTGCTGCGGACGACGATCTTGAGCACTGGGATCGCTGCGCTCGGGATGCAATCGACTGCTTTTGCCCACGGCATCAAGCGTAATTCAGCAGCGAGTTGCTGGAGCACAAGCAATGGACTCGTGGCGCGAAGCGAATGCGCGACGAGCACGCAGTCAATGTCGCTGGTCGGGAGCGCGAGGTGTGTGTAGTTCGAGCCAAAGACATTGACGCTAGCGTCGCGCCAGAGACGCTGGGCGACTGCTTGCAGCTGTGCAACTGCGTCGTGATGGATTGGCGCCAGCGCAGACAGTGTCGCGTCCAAGTGCTCGACAAACGTGTCGACACTGTCGCTCAAATTGGCGCTATTGCCACTGGTGCTGCTGCTCCACATGCAAGTATATCGAACAGCGTTTCAATTGGGCGTATTGCGGACAAGCATATACGCAAGAAGAGAGAGAGAGAGAAAGAGCGCTTGTCGCGTACCTTTGCTGCCGAAGTGGCTTTGTGCTGTCGTCGCTACTACTGCGTCGTGTCTTTCGATCGTCCTTGTCGTTTTTCTTCTTGGAGGTGCTAGAAATTGGCGGCGCTGTGTCGCGATTGCTACTCCCACTGTTTTGTCGACTGACAGAGCTGCTGTCGCTGCTGCTGCTGCTGCTGGTCGGTGGCGATGGTGATGGTTCAGGCTCTGGCTCGCACCGTGCAAGCGCTGTCTTGGTCGGTGGGATCCACTTTGCAACGCTGGCATTTGCTGCGCGTGTGCTATTTGGTCGATTGATCGAGCAATTAAGCTGCGGTTGCGAGACAGCAGAGTGGATCGGCACTGGTTGCACGTAGTACGCTGGCGGTGGACACGTCCACGCAATTGGCACATTGTAATACATTGGACGCACGTACTCGGCTGGTTGTAGCTGTTGCGGCGGCACTCTGGTCGATTGTGTGGTTGAAGAAAACAGCGCGTCGACCACGTGGACGTACTTGCACCTTTTGTCAAACGTGCACGTGCCGGTGGCAGTAAATTGATAGCACGGCTGCTGCGACTTGGCATAGAGACGACTCGTTTTGTTACCAGCACTGTTGCTGTCGAGCGCTTCGGGCGGCTTGGTTTTGCGATTCATGCGACGCGACGCGCGGGTGCTGGAAGACGGAGCGACACGCGTGCACCTCTCGGTCCTATACAGCTGGTACGGCGCTGGAAGCGGGAGTGGAAGAGAATGCTGCTGCTGCTGCTGTCGCTTGGTGTGACACGACGCGTCACAGACTGCGTCAGCGCTTGTGACCGGCAATGCATGTTGCGTCATTGTGCGCCGCTGCTGTCGGTGGTATGCTGGGTCGAGACGTTGACAGGCTGGATTCGTATGCGACAGCGAAACAGAGGTGCTGAGCGCGACGTGGTATGTTCGCGTCTGGCTGGACCAACAAAGAAGCGAACAAGCGAGCGCATGTCGCTTTTCTCGCATCAAAGCGTTTGGATTTTCAAACGCACTGCTGCACCAGCGAGCACATGCGAGCAATGCGACGGTCCGCAACAGCGCAGTTGGCGAGAAAGTCCCGCTAATACGACTCGAGCTTTGCAGCTGCCTGCGTCACGACGCACACACGTGCTCGCTTGCAATCACAGATGTAGCCATACTGCTACAGATGAGGGCAAGCTGGTTTGTGCGCTAGTCGCAGGTGTCGAGCGCGCACACTCGTGTTTGTCATGGTACTTGAGTGCAGCCATCTCGACCACGCTGCTGCCGTGGGCGGTGACTGGGTCTAGTGCAATGCAGCTAGCGTGGTGGCAAGTGCACATGTGGCTTTTCGCACACAATCCAGTGCTGTGGCTGCTGTTGATACTGCTCGTCGATGCCGCTTTGCGTGTTTGCTATTGACGTCGATTTTTGTGCTGCACCTTTTCGCCAAAAATGTGTTTTGGGGTCAACATCGGAGAAAAACATTTTGTATCAAACGCTTGAAAGCAAATTGTTTTTCTTTAACCTTCATTCAAGTGACTACCGGTACGCATGTCTACACACCTGCTTCGTACTAACACATCTGCATGATCCTACTTCACTACATGTTGTCTAAAACAAGTTCTGCATCTGTAGCCTACGCTACATCCTCTGCAACGCCCTGTTCTAAACATGCCTACTGATGCGTGTGCCCCGGAGGACCTAGAAGAAACTTCATGGCATCGTCAGCGTGAGAGCGTGTCGATCGCCGCTACTCACGGGCCACGACAAAGCGCGACCCCTTCACTCTTTCTACTCACCTAGCTAAGACACTGGAACACGCCTACATGTTGCCTGCACGGTACTCTTCCAACGTTGTCAACGTCCCAGTCTCTAGCAACTCATCGATCTTCAATGCTGTCCCTTTCCCAATGCCCTTGAGCTTCATCGCCTCTTTCCCATCGGTGATCGCATCTTCAGAGTCGCGCAGCGCTTTCGCGACTTTCGCCCACGTCCCGCCTTTGAACCGCTCGCCGCGCTTGAACTCGAAACCAGAGAGTTCCTGGAATGCATCCGCGAGTTTCTGATTTGCGCTGTTCGTCGCCATGGGCTTCGCGCGCGCTTTCTTCTGCTTTGGTTCACCGTCGTTATCGTCGTCGTCGTCGCTGAGCTCGACAGCTCTCCGCTTCACGGGCGTCCTCTTCTTCGGTGGCGTCTTCGTCGTCTCACTCTTGACGCCGCTCTTGGTGTCAGCAGCGTCGCTGCCGCCATCGATCGCGATCACGTCGTCAGCCGGCTCTTCTTTCTTCACAGCAGCAGCAGCAGCGCTTTGTTTCTTAGCGTCAGCTTTTCGCTTCGCACTGGCTGACACATAGCCAGCTTTGCGTCCAAACTTGGTCACGAGCTCCTGTAAGGATGGAAGCAGTGATCAATAGCAATAGTGAGTGAATAAGACTAGTAGCCGGTGCGCGCAACCACTTTACACGAGGTGCGAATTGCGCCTGAGCGATCACAGACGTACCGCGAGTGCTTTCTGCATCTGATACTCTCCCTATACATAAGTAACAGACACGCCAATCAATTGCATCAGCGTTGCATATACGTGTGGCCGTGTGCTTGCGCTTGCCAGCAGCCAGTTTTCAACAGTTACGCAATTGTGCACACACGCACGTTCTCGCGCGTCGCATTGAGCATCGTGCCGGCTTCGACCAGTGCATTGATAGGATTCTGCGCATACACACACAGTTACAGCGCCGGTGAGTGAGAACATGGTCGTGCACGTTGTGTGATGATGCTGGAGCGCACAGCAGTCGTGCACGCAAGCAAGCAAGCAAGCGGTAGCGCGTACCGTAGGCATCTTGACGCCTTCTGTTTCGCAGAGTGCCACAAGCTCCTTGGCAGCTTTCTTGCTCGCTTCTCGACTCATCGTGGATGGTACTGTGATGCGTCGACACTTCGTGTACTTGCTCGCGTGTGTGTGTGCTGCTGCTCCTTGCGGATACTCGTCGACACTCTTTGCTAGTTGACAGTTGACGATGTCCCTTGAATTCAAATGACAAATTGATTTATACAAAAGTGTAAATGCTTTGAATATGAAAATAGTATTTCATGATGAAAACTCGAATAACATTTGGGGTCTCTCAAAACAAGTACATTCACCACTTTATGAAAAAGTTCGATTTAAGGGAATGCGAAATATGTTCAACACTACAGAGTGTTAGTGTGGTGCTTGATGATGTCTCCTCAGCTCAACCCATCGAATACAGAGGTCTTGTTGTGTAACCAGCTTACACGCGTTGGTTATGATTAATAACTCAAGTGCTACGGATTTAGATTCTCGCGTTTTTTTAAAAGTCAGCATTTGCAAGTTGATTTAACATTGGTCACTTATTCAAGACAGTGATACATTCTGACCAATAAGATATACACACATTGACAACCATCAGTTACACAGTCAGCAGAAATACTCATTTGGAATAGATTTAGCTTAAGTATTTAGCAAAGTAAAACTAGGATATTACCTGTTTGTGCAAGACGTGCACAAACACCAAACTCTAATCATTCAGTACATTCGGACTTTTGCTTCCAAGAACACAATTTCCGCTTCCTCTCATCTGTGCTGCGTAACTCGGGAACACCCAGTTACAGTAGATGTGTAGTTAACATTTGGTCAATTTGTGACAATCCATCAGCCCAAACATGACGTGAAGATTTAAATTGGTTTCGGCTATTGTGGTCGTACGTGTACTTTAATATACTTACAACTCGTCAGCACCACATTTAGAAGACGTTGGGTAACGATGTGGGGACTCAACAATGAGTGATGTCCCTATACACGAAAGACATCGATAGAGCTCTCGGAATTGCTGCAAAATTCACGGTACAGCCAGAAAACGTGAGTATAGTGTCAATACACGCTGTGACACTAGATTATGTACGAGCTTAGATTACCCTACGAATATACAACACATAAAAAAATAAAACAAAACACATACTAGGGTCCATTAACTAACGAACCTGCTATATTTTATGGAAGTGTTTGTAGCCCCAGACCTTGTGTGAACACACAAATTGGATCAGTGCTTGGCAACTTAAAAACCACCAAATATGTATAATATGTTTGTAATATTTGATTTTCTTAATAAATAGATTTGAGCGCGTCGACCCCCATTGTAACGGAACGTTACACAGCACCTTGCGCGAGGAAGCGTCTTGCTTCACTTAAAAGCAAGAGCGTGACGAGTGGAACTGAACAGTTCCCTCAATTGCGTAAGCGGCTCAACAATAAAGACTTGTGTTGAGCGTGGTGATTCTTAAACTGTTTATTTACTTGCGTGTGCGGTTGCTGTCGAATTGCCAGCAACCACTCAAACTAGCTATCACTCTGACTAGCTAGTGACATATGCAAGGGAGATGCTTACACGTAAGTATCTCTCGAAAACCCTACGTGGAACTCGCTCCGAGAGCTTCCTCTGCTAAATGACGTAGTCCACGTCATCTAATATACAACTAATCTACTTTCTAACTAATTTTTAATATCTAACTATCTTCTTAGACTTGTTAAAATACTAAGTCTATGTAATACGTCAAGTCTGTTGACCCCATTACACCCATACTTGAGAAATCCAGGCATCGAGGCACATTGTTCGAGCGTTGCCACGCACGCATGCGCGTGTGCCCCTCCTCTTGATGCGCTTGGGTCCAAATTGCATGCGTGGATTGTGCTTGCATGTGCGTGCGTTGGTCAAGTCGGTGCATAAATTTTATGTACATTGTGTATGCATGCGACTTGTGTTGGCGCGTCGTGGTTGTGATGGGGTTGCTTGTTGTGATAAGGTAGCGTGTCTAGTGCGTGCTTAGTGCCTTTGAATATGGACATGCACGCATGTTGGGGTGTGCGAGAACAGGCTCAGCGGCCAAACGCAAGCAGTGTCACATAAGCACAGTTTGCGTTGCCCTCACGCGATGTGCGCAGGTTTTTGGTCACGTTTGTTTGTAAAGAAGGAATTGGAATCGTATTTTTGTGAAGTTGCTCAACATTATTATTCCATAAATTTGACTTTCAGAATCACATAATCATATATATACCAGATAATCAGATTTATATCTATCTTTGTCCGGTTTTGTACATTTCGTAATTGCGTGTTGTGTACATATAAAGAATATGGAGACAGTAGCTGCAGACTAAGCCATATTTTATTGTCGTGAATTGCATAGAATCAACACTACGAACAAAGAGTGTGCACGCCAGCACGAGACATCGGGATGTATCAATGCGATGCATAATTTGTTAACGACATTATCCTTCCTATGGCACTCGCTGCTCTAGAGCTCTATATGTACTTTGTACATGTCGAGCGATGACGTTATGTCGAATCGTTTTGCTCAGCCGAATGGACGTTGTGTACGAACTTTACCACCATCTGCCACGTGCTAAATGCTCCTCGTTATTTTGTCAGACTACAACTGCAGCACTGTCTGCAGCAGAACGATGTATAGCAGGGCAGCTAACACTACCCGTAGCACTTCGTTCATTGCCACTCGCGCGTGCTTATGTACGAGAAGTGTCGACCGCATTATTTGTATGATCACTGCAATAGACCCGGTATTTCACCAAAATAACGACCCGACGTTTTAGTAACATTGCATAAATACGCAGAAAATACCTGACGTACGTGATAAATTTAGGTTTTTCATTAAAATTACACCACTGATTGTTAAATAAAGTCTGATTAATGTGCATCTACAAGCTGGTAAATTGAGACAACAACTATTAAATACTGCGGAGCAAGAAGTATTACGCGATTCATTATAAAATACATGCTAATCCCATATGTACATACATGTACAGGATAAACGTTGTCGATTTCCGAGAGGCCACGACCAAAACGGCGTCTTGTTACGCGAAAAAGAATATCCACCGACTCAGAATCTCAAGTACACAAGGCAAACACACACTCTTATTGCAGTTGCACATTTAAGCCATAATCGAAAACATGCACGCCTGCGAACGATAACACGCTAAGCAGCTCGGCTTTCGCTGTGCACTCACTCGGTTAGGTTTTTTCTTGGGGTTCGAATGGTGTCAAACTTATAAAGCTCCCATAGGGGCGATGAGCGCAATGATGTTTGGTTGGGATTTCAAGCGATATATTCATTTCCAACTACCAACACTCATAGCACTGAGACAGTGTGTGGCATATGTAATTGTACAGATAATAGACAAAATTGTACTCATAGGTCGGTGGAGTTTTTGCTCCGCCGTTTAGATACTTAAGGTTGCAAATACTTTTTCGTGTTAATCTCAAATCATGTGTGAGTAGATTAAATAGAACGAGTTTGTAGGTTTGCTGTGAAAATTAAGTACATAAAGTACACAACCATTACTTGAGTCGCAGACATTTAAGGCAGTAGTTGAAAGCGGCCGCATTCCGCTGCATAATGCGAACGCGCCGTTTACTATCAGACTTTATGTCAGTAAGTGCAAAGTTGTGGTTTGTCCATTAATTGCGTAGTAAGTCTCTTTTGCCGCAAGCGAGTCGTTCACGTCGCCTGACCTACCATCGAATTCTATATTTCTGGTCGTAATGGCTTTGTTAATTTTCATTGTCATTCAGCGAGCGAATATAAATGATTAAAGACGGAGTTTTTTAAAACTCACTAATTCGTAACAAATATGGGCTTACACATCTACGTTATCAGACGCAACTATTCATTATCAGTGTAGTTAATCTACGTTATCTCGTTTTTTGCACTCCAATAGAAAGCGCTTGTATTCGTCCTACCTGTTAATTGATGTTCTTGAAAGCGTTCGCAACATTTGCACCGCAGATAAACATTCCATATACACTTGCACAAAGCAACAACGCAGCAGCGATTTCACCACATTGATCTACTAGGGAATATGATAATAGCGTATTTCCCGATATCAGATTAATGACACGATGCAGGTGTTAAAGACCTTTGTATCTAAGACCTTCTTCAATGCGTTGTTTGGATGACAATCGTGAGTCGAAATAAATAAGTTAGATTGCATTAAAGAGATGCGCATCGTCAACATTTGAGCTAAGAATGAAGCCCCAATTCTATAACGCTCTAAATGATACATACTAGACGAAATTGTAATTGCAAAGCGTTGAGCGCTCGAACACATGCAATATGACTCAATATAGATTATGTAGATACTAAATACTTTCCAGCGCACAACTCTAATCGTCTGCAAATGTTAGACTGCGACCAAGATTATCGCAGAGTGGTTTAAATTATGTTCAAATTTCATGAAGTGGATGTGTAGACCATGGTGAGAATATGTACGTTATTTCTGCCATCGGTATCGCAAGAACAATCCTTTTGCTGGAACTATAGTGCTAAACGGATCTCAAACCAAATGGTGGAAGTACATTCCACTTTACAGTCAAATTTGTTACGTTATGTGCTATAATGTCTGGCACGCGGATATGTTAGAGTATATATAGTATGCAGTAACAGCATTAACTTAAATATATTTGCGAGGTCTCAAACCAATACACAACAGAAATGCAAGATGTGTTGCATGTACACAAGGAAAAAGAGACTATTTCGTGAGTTGAGCAAGATATTCCTTGGCATGGTCGAGGTTTTAGTTTTTGTGTCTAGTATTTGAATATAATACATTATAATACAACAAAGCACTCTTTGGTATTGGTATTCATTGATGTATGTGTGAATATTTTTTAAGTATAGCAATACCTCTCATTGAATTCGGCAGTTGCGCACCAAAACAATAGCTCAATGTGACAGTTGTACCAAGTGGTACTAAACACGTCATAAATACTCACATTTTTAACTGCGAACTCATTCCAAGGGTAACATGTAATGGTTTTGCTACTGCGTGATTGATAAACAGTTGATGATGGTCCACAAAACAATTGACCATATGTTTCGCTTAGCTCATAACACTGCTGTTTCATGTGGTTTATCATATAAGTGTATCAGACCGATTAAGCAGCTAGCACTAAGACGCATATAATGTACGGAAAGTACGTTTACTTGTCGTTGGCTTTCATACTTATTCTGTGAAAACGATTCAAAGTGTGTGGCTGGCCAATACTGTAGCTCATAGTGGTGAGTGGATTAACCTGGACAAACTCCTTCGCTACCTAATAATGTTGTACATAATAACAGCTAAGATATGGTATTGTTGTTATGTGGCGCCATACATTGTAGTTTTGTGTTGATTAGCGCTCGTGGCACTATTTCGGAATTGCTCTGTCGAAATGTATTCGAGGTACCAACTTTAAGGCACACTGTTGTATATTTTAGATTGTACCATCCAAAGGGTACACCATTCCACGAAACGTCCGCGCAGCTGCGCTGAAAATGTTATCCAATGAGCATCTAAAGGTAATATATAAATCAGTCTTGGCCATTAAATTAACATTTTACATACGGAAACCAAGTCCATAGAACTACAAGCGGCTCAATTACCAATTGTTTTGCGTGTCATTCTCGAACCATTTTTGAATGGCCATTTTTTCTCTCACATCCGAAAAAGCGCAGAAACCACCAGCAACGATCGGAACACGACGAGAAAGCAGCTGAATAAGACATAGCTACACGTACGTCTACTCGTAGGTCTGCTTGCGTGTGTCTGCACGTGCGGACGACGGCATCTGGACACAGTATGGCGTCGAGCAGCACCACCAACTGACGCACGTACGCCTCTCCTCACCGACTCGGTATCGACGTTGCATTACGATTGACCATCTCCTCAGATTTTGTAGCGCGACTACTGTGTCCACACGCTCGCCCTCTACGCCAACCTAGAAAGAAGCTCCACACAGCACTAGTATTTGCAATCCACAATGACAAGCGCGCCTTCGCACGCCACGCTCGAGAGTGACGGCGACAGCACGGAACGGGTACGTTTTTCTCGTTTCTATCTGCTGCCGTTGCTCTATTGCTTTGCACGACTTGGTGCACGCGACGGACGATCGATCCACGCGCGACGCACACACCAATTGACATGGCCCTCTTTTATGCATCGCTGCTGCTGCTGCGACGCAGTTGCGGCTCAAGATCCAGCCACAGCCGCCCAAGTTTCCATTTCGTAACCACCCATTTGACCTCACGGTTTACCTCGTCGACGCAGCCGATCACCTCAAGTCTGGGTACGTCGTCTGTTTTGTCTTGGTGTATTCTATTGACACTTGACACTCACGCGTTTGTCTGTTCTGCCTTCCTCTTTTACGCCCTGTCGTCTTCCTCAAAGGCTCGTTGTGCCACTTCAAGTCGAACTCTATGGCGCAGACAAGATGACGCCGATTGAGCGACCAATTTTGCACATTGACCCATCGACGAAGCCCGTGATGAATGGCGACGGGATCTGCAAGCTCCGTTTGCGCATCAGCGAGTGCTCGATGGCGCTCAACAACCGCAAAGTCGTGATCCACATCTCTGCCTCAACGCTTAAGCACGAGTTTGCAGTCACACCAGCAGTAACGGCCGAAATGACCGTGATCCAGCATCGGCTCATGATCCAAGAGGCACTGCCGGATCTGTGGTACAAAGACGAAGGCGGGCGGGACAAGTGCATGACGCTGCCGATCTTCCTTGTGAACGAGAAGAACGAACGCGTTGGGAATCGCCCCGTGCCACTGCGCGTGACGCTCTTGTACGAGAACGAACACCCGGTCTTGAAACAAGACATTCTCAAGATGTCCCCCGACTGCCATCGTGCGATCGACGCGAATGGCAAAGCGCTTTTGAAGCTCCGGATCGAGGACGTGTCGAAGAACCATCAAGGGCAAGCGTTCCGTTTGAAAGTCGAACCGGACACAGCGCAGTCGCCGATGAACTTTGACGTCGCGTACGACTTGAGCTCGACGATCTCCGTGCGTTCGAAGCGCAACAAGCGTCGGCCGCTCAAGAGCACAGCGCCGAGTGTGACGCATACGCACATCATTGCGAACAATGGACCGACGCACCACCCGACGTCGACGAACTCGTCGCCATTATCGAACGCCGAGGGCGAAAACATGCCGATGGGGACGTTTGGTGGCGCGAACGGCTTTGTCGACGACCACCGACGCAAGAAGATGCGCACGGATGCGCCGTCGCCGTCGACGTCGATGGATGCTAGCGGCAGCGGCGCGT
This sequence comes from Globisporangium camurandrum, assembly GCA_023337595.1. Classification (NCBI taxonomy): domain Eukaryota; phylum Oomycota; class Peronosporomycetes; order Pythiales; family Pythiaceae; genus Globisporangium; species Globisporangium camurandrum. The sequence continues at coordinate 17,778 of JAADXH010000636.1, forward strand.
TGTCGTCTGCGTTGCCGCCGACGCCGCTCAATACGGCGATGGAGAGCGTACTGAGCTGGACTGCGTCGGTCGTGAACGGGTTGCATCAGCTCGAGTGGCAGAACGTCGGGTACGAGAGCAAGTCGGACGGCACGGCGGACCCGGAGCGACCGATCTACCGCTGTCCCGCATGCTGGCGCTACAAGGACGTGATGACGTTCGAGACGGCGCAGCACGACACCAAGTGTTTGATTGCGAACTTGCTCTTGCGGTATGCGACCGATACAATGGGGCACTTGGACTACGTGCTCAAGTCGGTCGAGCGCCTGCCAGTAGTCATGGCCGCGCACCAGAATATGCAGAAGCAACTCTTGGGCGGCATGCAACAGCAGCAGCATCAGAACTCGCCAGCAGGTCGACACCCAAACGGATTGGCGCTTGCAAACACCCAGCAGCAGCAGCAACATCACATGAACAGCAACAACGCAGCAGCGCTCGGGGATGCGTCGCCTGGAATGGGGTCACAAATGATCCCGTCCGGCGTGATCATGACGTCTGCGAACGCGAACTCGTTTGCAAACTTGGCGCAAGCAAACAATTCGAGTAGCAATCCCAACAACAACAACAACAACAACAACGCAGCAGCTGCGCCGCCAGCACTCGCGCGCGGCTTGACCGACATGATGAACGGCCTGGAGGGGCCACCGGGGTTGTTCCGGAACAACTCGGGCGGCCTCACGGAGTTTATGCGGTCACTGGAAGACCAAGAAGCGGGTGGCGGCGACGCGTTCTACCACAACTTGGGCCAGTCGAACCAAGTCGCCGACGCGATCGAGCTCCAGGTGTTTTACGTCCTCGCACGCATGATCACGCTCGACTCGAGCAACGCGATTGGGTTCCCAGCGTTCGACGTGTCGTTGAACCTCCTGGGGTTCTACCAAGAAGGCCGCGAAGCCGCGACGACCGAGGTCGTGTTTGTGCCCGTGAGCGACATTCCCGCGATCTCGCAGGTCGAGATCGCACAGACGCAGCGGCTGCTGCAGACCGAGCTGAAAGACAACAGCGTCGCTGTGCACACGCTCCAGCGCTGCAACAACGACCTCGTGAAGCTCAAAGAGGACGTGATTCTGTTTCACTGGAACGCAAAAGACCGCGCAGCGCCGACGTGGTGAGCGATGCAGCGATGCAGCAATGTAGTGAATGCATGCGCAAATGTATAAGCGAATGCATACGCGAGTGTGTCAATGATCGCAACAGGAATTGGACAGCGACTCGGATGGGCGACAGCGCTGTACGAGTTCGTATGTTTTTGCAGTA
>JAADXH010000637.1:0-19070 GCA_023337595.1 Globisporangium camurandrum
AAAAACGAAAGAGAAAGCGGCAGTCAGCAGCCACACTTGCAAACCACAACACACGCGAGAACACCTGGCGCGGACGCACGAGCAGTGCGGACAACGACCGACGTCGCGCATTCCGCACGCATGTCGATCGTGATGGTGATCCCTGCTCTTTGTAAAAATTACTACATCAGTTTATTTGCAAAGTGAGCGAGACATGTACAAAGCAAACATATAGCACATTTTGTGACCAAGAAATTGGCAGTGTGATTATTACTGACATTCAACTTAAGACAACTTAGTAACTACACATACAGAGAATTGAATACCCAAAGTCATGTTACCTATAGCATAATATAACTAGTATGTGTTTAGCTGACTTTACATTTTACTCTGAATATGTCATATGTTCATTATGTTAGATACTCCATTTAGCATTTTCCGTTGTTGGTAACAAAAAAAATACAGCACGTACCTCGCTCATCTTATATGGAATACTTACCCAATGTATCGTATATAACCCCCTAGGTGATACGAGTTTTTGATTGCAAACCGAACAAACATATGTTTTTGTTCTTATGTCGTACAAATGTGAGTATGCAAAAGACACTATCTTTTGTATTAAAAAGTTTGACCGTGAAACTTGGAATATACATGTAATTTTGGCACGTATGTGCGTGCTATAAGCGAGCGTTGTCTGTATGCTCAATACAAAAGTATCTTATCGACATTTCCATTTTTACAAAAAGGATCATTTTTTGTCGTATTACTCTCTTTCAATACAGAACGCAAGAAAAAGAAATCGAAATTGACCGGGACTAATCAGGAAATGCTTGTCATCCAAGTGCTAGCTATTTCCTTCGTTTCAAATGCACCTTACATAACCGTATACATCCTAAAGGGTACTTTAGAGTGCTGACTAGTAGTAGTCAATGTTAGTTTGTTCTATAAAATTACAACGGGCACTTTAATATCAAGCAGACAAAATGTTCATTCTGCCAAAACTCGCGTCTCATTTCTGATATAATAATGTCAAATTTAAAGTTGTAGAGCTCACAAGTGTAGTACAATCAAGGCTTTGTAATTCAAAGTTTTGAAGCAGAATTATCATACCAAATCAAGTATAACACAGTTACAAAATACAAGAGAGTAAGGTTAAACACCTATCTGGCTGGAATCAAAAAATGTATTCAGTGACAGCAATTTCGATTTCGTTTCCTAAAATGTGTTATATCGAAATCCGTATTGCAGCCCGTGAGATGTGAGCCACGTATAGATAAATATGTGGAACTTAAGTAAATATTCATCCAGAAAGGAGTTACTCCTTGCATATTACAATCACTCTCAATCGATTGCATTGCTTTCACCATCCGTGTCAACCAGTGTCAATCGGTGTAAATCGGTGGCTGATGCAAAGTCATCATTACCTTATTGGATACAACAGCAGTAGCCATATGTTATAGGTGTACTGTATAATGTGAACTCATTTGACGAGGACGTTTAATGCTTACTGTGACTTTATATGTCAGCAAAACAATTATGTTATATATCACGAAAAAATCAATATTGGCATTACATGCTTGTGTGTAGGACAGGTATGGAGGAAATTGCTGAGTTGCATCTGTATATAATGATATGTGCCACAATATTTGCATCTATACATATATATAGGCACGAAATATTTAACGTCATGTGCCGGTTGTGTCGCTATGTGTATAAATTGTTTTTTCTGGGTGTCGTTGCAAAAATGTCACTGATTAGTGAGGTATGATACGAAACGATCGCATGATAAACGAATGTTGCAAAATCGTCACTCATATTCCGCTAGTGTTGCATAATAGTTGTATGGTCATCAAAAACGCAACACGTGACTCATGATTCTGTTGCGGTGAACAGGTCGCAACAGCACTGACAAGCAAGTTTATGCATGCTCATATGTGTACGTATACATGCGTACGTGTGCTGCTACTGACGCTTCTTCATCGCACCCGTGTGGGTGACAATAACTCATATCAGACAAGGAATTCAGTGCTCCCATCCGCTTTGGCGTTCAAACTCGGACGCTATCACTAAGTGCGCCCATGCACCATACCGCCACATAGCCGCGGAGTGACACAGCGATACTATTGTGCTCGCGTAAACTTGGTACTTGCCGTACAATCCTGCGCGATCAGGCAGCTCCATGGCTGGAAGAGCGCTGCGTGCAGACTGCAATGATCAAGTAAGACGGCGTGCGGCAAACTCACGCGCTAGAAACAGGTACAATCACAGTCCACAACTCTGCTGTAGCTTATTACAACTCTGCTGTAGCTTAGCATAGTTGCTGACTCGCTGCGCATGTTGCTACGATTGATGGACAAAAAATGTCGGCAGAAGAATATATAGCATTAGCAGCACATATGCTATGCACGAGAGGTGCATGTGTAGTAGAGCATTTACTCGGGTGTGTCGAGTGGATGACGCGATTAAGAATGAGTCACGTGTATTTCGCAAAAGTTGTACGTGTCGTTAAGCCGCACAAAGTTTATACACACCCGATTTAGCCAAAAATGCGTTCTTGTCACACAAAAAATTATGAACCAAACTCGGCATGCAAAAAACAAGATATTTACATAATACGTGACACAAATACACAAACACACAATTGGGTGATCGAATTATACGACATTATACAAACTCATATACCTGTACAGTAGTACGAACGACTAAGTTTTCGAACTCATGTACCAATATTCCACAACGTGCTGTTTTGTACTGTACGGTATATATAAGAATAAATATGTACATATTTAGCAAAAATGACGTTTAGAAGTGGTTTTGTCCAGGTTGAACAAAACCACTTCTAGTAGATCCTACAAGTTCTACAACTGTGAAAGATGTAAAACAAACGCAATAATATTCACATGTTAAGAACACAGTAGTATATATAAACAAGTGTAACATAGTTAAAAAACAAAAGAACGCATACAAAATGAACGCATTTGTACAGACAACTCACACTTGGAGAACAAAACTTGGACCTCGATGTTGAACAGGTTCTTTAGGTTGAATCACATTTATTGAACATAATCGCTTATATATTGTGTTAATATTTAAGAGAGATATATCCAAAAATGACAACAAATATATATAAATCAAATTATACAGTTCTTTACGTACGTACTCATAAAAATGTATGTTTCTAAAGTCTGGCACAATATATTCTAAATCTCATGTTTCTGCATGACTTTTTATGCCTATTTATATTTTCCAGGAGTTCTTGGTTTTTAAGCTCTTATGCTACCTAAGTGTGCTATACTTGATTTTGTATGGTATATTGTTGTTCAGCAATCTTAGGATCTTAATTTGTGATGGTTCCATCATTGTTATCGGAGTTGTCTGTACTTCGTTCTACTAAAGGTCAAATGTGGTGTACGAACCCGCAATGAAAAGAAACACTACGTAGAAATTGATTAATAGACAGTGTATTATATATTGCAAACAAATAATTTTAGATGTTTTTTTTATTTTCGAAACAACCACATAACACTGTCCCATTACGGTTTTTGAAGTGTGAGTTTTCTGTGCAGTAATGGTAAATTTCGGTTGTACTTCATTATATACTAATGTATACGATAACATTACATATAAAGAATAATTTAGCTGCAATTCGATTTTGTCCTATTATGGCTCTCTAAGTGTAAGTTGTATGTGTTGTGTACAGTCCCGTTGTAACTGTGTGTTGTGCACACCTAAAATTCAAATGAACGGTTAACCATAAAAATCCATTAGGGTTATTTCGCTATCAGTGGTCTCGTAGGTGCAACACGCACTTAACTACAATAACTAATACCATAAAGTAGTAAGAGTGCTGACTTTCCATAGTAGAAATTACTTCGGTGTATGTAAGAATAGTCAACGGATGCTCTAAAGCAAATCAGTTAACAGTACATTTCACAAAAGCAAACTGCGTCTTCTTCTTGTGATAATACTCAGTTTACTACCTCGTTTACAAGTCTACTGCGCATTCCCTGCTGTTAGTAGGAAATAAGTACAACAAATATCGTTTTCGACGTTTAAACTCTTTCACATTAAGCTCATATGTATCATCGTACTATCCTCGTTCTATACGTTTTAAAAGGAATAAGTAGCTCGACCCGTCCACCAGCGCACAGCCTGGGTTTAAAAAAATAAATGGTGAATGGGTAAATGTATAGCGTCATCGACTATTCAAAAAAACAAAAATACTTACTTTGTGAAATGAGCAACATATGTGAGTTCCATAAAATATATCTTATCTACACGTATAGTTGATTTTACATGGAGCATCATTTTAATCGTTGTATTATTCTCATTCAATACAGCATACTTTTAAACAAATAAGTGTTTTAACCTAGCCATCGACGACAGACGGGATCGATCTAAAAGCTTTTTCAAACTAAGATGCATATTTTAATCATATAAGATCCATAAGGATACTTTACCTGTTGTTCAATAACTGATTGTGGGAAACAATAACTTACTTTAAAATACAAATATTTGAAAACTGCGCAAAGATTGTATGTTTGTAATGTTAATATTAAGATGTGGTATACGCACATTCACAGTATAGAAACCAAAGATAGACGACGAGTCTATTTTACAAAATTGAAATGCATCGCTTCCTTTGCTGTGTTTCATTAATACAGTCAACTAACAGTTGTAAAATGTACCCTATATGTAAAACAAAAATACATTGCAGCATAAATTACCAACAACAAAAATATACCAAATCGTTAGCTTACGTGTAGGCAAAATTATTGTAGTAAATGTTCATTTAGAAAAAATTAATTAATCTACTATACTTTCTAAAATGAATTACATCATTTACTTCCTCTATTAACGATTTCGATTTCGATGCCAAATATTTGTTTTATCAAATGCCGAATTGCGACCTGTACAATGTGAGCTGCGTACTGATAAACGTGTAGTACTTACTTTGATGTTTATATGGTAAATATCACTCCTCACACATCATATTCACTCTCAATCGGTCGCAGTGGTTTTACCATTAGTGCTAATCGCTGGTGGCAGATGCTTAGCAAAGGTGTCCAGATCGATTACAACAGCAATAGCCATCTATTATAAGTGCACTATATACAAAGCTATATCATTCCACGAGTACGTTTTATGCTGCGGTGATGTTGAATACCTGCAAAGTATGTAATTATAATCCAAGAAGATACCAATTTTACATTTACTGCACCTGTACGGCAACTTGAATTGTCGTGCAGGTAGTAAGCAACCTGCTGAGTTGTGTCTGGTATTTTCCAACTATGCGATGCATACGTTTAGCCGCATCAATCGCGATCGCAAAAGCAGCGTTGAAAAATATTAGCTGTGTATACCATAAGCCCGCATTATCCTACGGCTCACATAATACTAAAAAAATTAAGACGACAGTAGATGAAAGTAAGAGATGTAAGTAAACTTATATAAATAGGACCGTGCTCATTGCGCGATATGCAGTTGGTGACGTTAATCCAGCTTAGGAGGTCGAACATTAACAGCGATATTGTTGCAGTTTTAAGCCCAATGCTATTACCGTTGCACTTATGTGGCAAATTGTGTCGATCCATGTTATTGCCTCATTTTTGAATATTTAGTGTAGAAACAATGACTGGCCAATATGTACTGCTAAAACTACTAAATCGTGATACATCCGGCATTCGTATGGTATAGCAAGTCTCAACATTAACCCCTCCAGCACCAGGAGTTTTGGCGACTATTTGGTCAGTATTAGACAAGTGAAATTCAACATGATGAATGTATCGTACCATATATAAAATTGCAATAAGTTGCTCGTCACGTCAAAATCTGCAAAGTTGTGCCAGCTCGGTTGGGTATTTGTATTCGTTACACTGTATCGTACATAACCGATTGTCTTAAGATCAGACACATTTAAGGTTCAATAAAACTACATATGCTAAGCATGTACTACAAAGTTCAATATTAGCGGAATCTGTACAGTACACATCACTGGACTAGAGGAGTTAATAAAGATTTTACAAGTATGAGAGGAAATTACAACTGCATATTTATTGTTTCGATTTATGTTTTTTGCTAGCTAAATCATTTGGCACGACAAACCATTGCGTATTTGCTTGGAAAAGACGAGGATATGAGAAATCCTACTTAGGATCTCAATGCGTGCGATAATGCTCACCTCGGATTCATAGAGCTAGTGTTATCAAATAGCACACCAAATACTGCGTGCGCAAAACGGTCGACATCAAAGCCGTCGCAAAGCGGCACAATAAAAATTGGTGCTGAAGGCGTTGATATAGCTATTCCGAACGGGCAACCGCATTGACGACGGGCAAATGGGCGTTGCCATTACACGGTCCTAGCAGCGCCGACGTTAACCGCCCGCAAATCCACTGGAAATGTTGAAAGCGAAGCACGAGACTAACCGGACGCAACAATACATTTTCAGTACATGATATCGACACCATATGACAATTGATTTTGGTCCGAAAGTATCAATGAATCATTTAATTATTATACCAAACAGCCATAACATAATACGACGGAAACCTATGTCAGTACGTACACACCGACGGCAGCAGTTGCGGCGTTGTGCATGCCACCGCTAATTCGTTTACGTCCAAATACCACATATTGCTAATTGAATCTTTAGTGTACACAACCAGTGCAGCAAAGAGTGAAATAAATCGGCGCCACGTACTATATTTTAATGAGCTCAAACTCTGCATTGACAAATAATTACCACAAACTGCAGTACTTGACGTATATACACATCGATAAATACTGATTTATGTTCAATGTTATCAGCACGCGGTTAGTTTAAAGCAATATGTTGCACTGTCGCATCTGTACATGCGGATAAATGTGGATAAACTGTAACTGGAACTATATGTTAGTACCGTATGTATTTCTTCTACTATTTATAATTAGTAGTATGTACAAGCATTTGCGTCTAAATTTTGAGTGCAAAGAGATGTCTTACAACATGGACAAAAAACAAATAGCACATTCACAGTGTACCTGAATACGTATAATGTCACGAGTTGATCACTTCACATGAATATAGCCAATATATTTTTCGACATTTGAATGAGCATACACTATTTTGTCGTTTTTGTGGGATAACAAAACACATATCTTACAACAATATTACAAAAAAACAGTTCTACCAACTTTACAAGTATACATAACTATAACGCGACGTCAATGAAAATACATCATACATATCAAAGACAAACAAATACATTTACTATCAAATTGCTAAATGAGTAATATAGTTATATAACAAGTAGTGAAGAGACCGAAAACGCGCCGCTAGGGTAGTTGCACATATTAAGATCGTTGAATTCTAGAACGAGCAGAGTTTAGCGTTATATTTTCATCACGTCAAAAATTTATGTAGGTGACTCTGCAAAATATCATACCATACACACATATTTATGATACTCTCTTAAATGCTTAGTGTATTTATTGGGAAGGGTATACATACTTCTCCAAGTACAATGATAATTCAGACGTTATATTATTACGTATGATAAAAAGCTAACCAAATATGAGTCTACTTAATGCAAACCTGTAGAATATAGACTCCCCGTTAATATGCATATTTCAGACGAAGATGGATATACAGCATGCCAGCAGGCGATTCTGTAAGTATAGTCTTATAGATCGTCACACTACAGTACCATCATCCATCCTCAGAGCAGCAATCAGAGTTGTTATAGTATACAGATATAAATACACAGCGTTACTTGAGTAGTATTTGGTAGTAGGGGGCGTTATCAGAATTCAATATATTGGTCTGATAGATCGTTATAACGGCTTCTGCCAATTCCGATACCGTATAATACTATCTTAGTGTGCCCTAATGGATACCAAGGGTAATATGACGCGCGCAGTACGGTATATCTACGATGTATTATTGTACGTTATTAAACAGCAATGAGGACATGTTTATAAGAATAGATACTCTCTATATTCTTGCAGAATCCAATTTAAGGTGTCTCGGACTATACATGAAAATGCTGTATCGGTGCACTTAAAAAAGTTTGAGTCCACTGTATTTTGCTTATGAAATGTCGTGACGCTAGGGTACACCAATTGGGATGGTGTGATTTTGTAATGTACGTAATGAATTTACCGGGAATATTGACTGTTTGTTATTGATGCATGCATAATATACATAATATGGATATTTATTCAAGTCGTTGGTATAAGCCTATTTGAACGGCACTGAACAAATAATATAGACACGCCACAATACAAAGCTACTTACCAGTCAATAACTCCTGTGTGTATACTAGCAAACATTAATACAGTACAAACATATTGGTAAGAGATATGATGCAACTTCGTGGATGCTGTCAATTTATGGTTTAGCACCTATTCTACACGGTCCAACTGTGAGCGAGCCAACATATCCACCACCACACCAGTTTCGTCGTCGTTCGACATTTTAGGATACATATTATGGATTGGCTGTGAGTACTCGCGCTTACGACATGCAGTATTAAATTTCATTACGTTGAATATGACGTATGTTACGATTCGATTAGGCAATACGTATGAGTTAACATAACCATTTGTACGAACTGACACGGTAAATTTGACATAGCATATGCTTTACGCTTTCAAACGGCAAAACTAATCATCTAGAGTTTTGTAGCATGCATGGCAGAATCAGCGTTTCACGTTAATGATTATTTTGTCAGCAATAAGCATATTATGTTAGAGTAAACACCTCGCTGGTAAACATATCCGGATTAGAAATTGCTGTTTAAAGGACTGCATCGAAGCAAAAGATTGCATCTCACGAGTACTCCCGCACCATTTGGAAATTTTGTTAACCTCCATCATATGGTTATATACAAGTTGAAACTACGGTGACTCGCGAAATTGCAGCAAGTAGGCTATTGTACAGTATCTACATCTATAATATCATTGTAAGGTCGGCATAAACTGCGCTTTTGGTCTCATTAATGACGGTATGTGTTCGAACGTGAGTTTCCTGGCAAAAGATACGTAATATACACAGATTCATTGGTACTGCCTCTTTACACCGCCTTCTCTCTCATAATCGTGCACACAAAATGATACTACATATGCATCGCTACTTGTAACCGAGTAGTGCTCACAAAAGCATTTGTAACGGTATCGTGTTGTCTGTGTGTTTCGAGGTAATTAACCAGTGTGGCAGGTTTTCGCTCCAGACAAGCTAGTGCGCTGTAAGTGTGCGGCAGTAAAGTACCACATGAATTGCGACAGAACGTGACGAAATTTACCTAATGCGACAGTAATGTCTGTCGTTCAATAGGTTGCGAGAGCTGGTTAGTTTGCTGTGGGTGAGAAACACAAATATTACTATGCTATATTCGTGAAACATATGTATTCCTTTGGAAAATCGATCGAACAGTTTTGGCTAATTACACATTATGAGCTATTAAACTGTATTACGGGTAAAATCCTCAAACTCGTAGCTAAGCAATGAAGTATTTTACGGGTTATTCTTACACTCTAACATGAAAGTGTTGTCGAACATAACAACCTCAGCAAAAATACCGTGCAGTATTTGCCGTTGCTAATATATGAAACATAAATGAAAGCATACCAAAATTGCAATGCTTTGAACAATCCCCCATTGTTTAGCCTGATAACTTGTCGAACATAACAGGACGAACAAACATAGAATCTTAAAATGTACTTTCAGCTAATACTACTAATATTATTGCTTATACGACATATTAATAATTACATACACCATCGCAGATGCTTTAAAGAAGAAGACCAAAGAGGGTAACGACAATGGAGAGCGCCAGCTATTTCATATATATTTTATACGACACGGTATCGATGGCGTGCTGAGCAACTGGAGATGGGTTGTGAATGTGTTATGAATGACAATATATTGACGTGATTAATGCAAAACATTTAATAATGCGAAACTATTAATAAATCAAGTTCAATCTGTCACAACATGTTGTGACACGCATAGTTTAACAGTGTATACTACTACGTTTTATGTGACTAGCAACTGCAATGATAAAATTTACGACATTTATCTTTCACACAATGAATGTTAATGTTTGTTATACATTATATTCAACGACGGCGCCTCACACATCAGACTTGAAAGTGTCCAAAAGTTGTATTGCTAAGTACGTCTTTGAGCACTTTTAATGCATAAGTATGTTGTGTCTCATACATCTTGATTTCGACACATATTGGATATTCATTGTTATACCGGCCGGGAATATCGTATATTGATACTGTAGTAAGGACTCTGCACTATTTGAGGTGCGCGACGAGGATCATTACAACATTTTATCGCTACGTAATGTGCTTATTTTAAGTTATAAGCACTAGCTGTTTGGGTGGCATTGACACAATACACTAACTCCCCACTTTTAATCATATTTTCGATAAGGTGTTGTAACACTCGGGTAAGTGATAGGGTATTAGCATACTTTACTTAATTAGCTGGATGCAGATACTCAGGATCAGAATGGATCAGAGGACAGATTGCAGTACGTTGCGTAAGCGTTCAAGATACTCTGTTTTGTTTTTTGCTTGTTGCTAGTAATGATATGCACTCTAATGAGTATATTTGAATGCAGTATATATATTTTGCTTGCAGAATAGTGTTGTTGCAATCTCGCTTAATTCTCGTCTTGAACGCACAAATTCGCGCATTTCAAAATTGGTGCACATTTTGCAATACCCATCTCTACATCAATCGCTCTCGCAACTATCAAGATCAGAGCTGTGCAGTAGCAAGTCGTGCTATATCGCACGATATCGATAAGCAATTGACGGCACCACTTCAACTATGCCAAGCGCCGAGACGATCGCGCGCCAGGAGTCGAAAGCCCGCATTCTGCGCATTGCGAACAAGGGCGGCGACTGGCAAACCGTCGCAGACGCGCTCGATGTCAACTACAAGACTGCATGGCTCTGGGTGAACCAAGAGCGCAAGGCCGACTTGCTCGAGACCGCCGCGAAACCGAAGCTCCCGTGGGGTGGCAAGCGCGCCGAGAAAATCAAGCGCGAACACCTCGAGTTCCTCGAACACCTCTTGTCGGACAACTGCTTCCTGACGCTGCGCGAGATGGCCGAGGCGCTCAAACGCGAGTTTGGGCTCCAGGTCGCGCAACAGACGATCCAGAAGCGGCTCTACTGTCTGTTCTACTCGCTCCGGAAAGCGCCGCCGACCACGGTGAGCGTCACGACCGCCACGCAGCAACTCCATGCATTTGCGACACATCTCCAAACGTTAGAAGCCGCCGGCAAGCGCTTCTTTTATGTCGATGAGACGAACTACAACCTCTGGTGTGCCAAGAAGATGGAGCGCTGCCGCAACACGCACGTGCTCGCGTGCCTGTCGCAGCATGGCGTCGCGCACTGGGAGCACACTGCTGGCGCGTTGCAGCCAAGCGACGCAGCCGCGTTTATGCGCCGCGCACTCGACGCGATCGTCGCACAGTCGCCCGTGCCGCCACCCGCGCCGACACAGACGTTGGTCGCTGCGCCACTCGGCGACGTCGTCGTCGTGCTCGATACGTCGTCGACATTTGCGACTGCGCTTGAATTGGCAGCGTGCGCGTTATTTGCAGGCGTGACGCTCTTGCAGCTGCCACCTGCCGCAGCGGCACTGGCGCTCGATTGGAATCCATGTGCGCGCGTCCTCACAATGTTTCGCGCCGCAGCGAAGCAGTTTCTGCTCGACCACCTCAGTGCGTTGCGTGCTGTGCCAGAAAGTACAACGGCGATCGAGCACCGCACGACGTACTTGCTCGCAGCAGCACAGCGGTGTTTTCCTGCGTCTGCGACGCCTGCGTTGTGTTGTACGAGTGTTGCAGATGTGCGTGCGCGTATACATGCGCTGTTGTCACCAGCATCACATGCGTTAGTAGCACCACAACAGCAGCAGCAGCAGCCGCAGCAGCTGGCTGAGTCCGTACCAACTGCTGCACGAACAGCTTCAGCACCAATTACTGCACAGACGCCGCTCTTAGCAACTGCGTCGATCGATTCGGTCATGACCGCAGTGGCGAATAGTGATGCTATCACAGACCGACAAGACACGGCAGCAGCTGTTGCAGCAATGGCAGATGCAGCAGCGGCTGATGCAGCAGCGGGAGCAGCTGTTGCAGTGCGACCAACTACAACAGCGAGCGAAAAGTCCAATGTTGTCAGTAGTGCAAATGCGCGAGTAGAAGCCGGCAGGACCCATTACATGTTGTTGGAAGACGATCAGAAGGATACGTTAGTACAGTAGGAGCTGAATGAATGGCTGGTGTAGTTGAATGCCAAATGTTTAGTGATGGAGCCACGACACACTTAATTATACGACGACGACCATAGAAACTCACACTTGTTGTCGTCTACATCTACTTCAACGTCACGCTATCCAAACTAACTGGTTCTACACAACTCTACACACTCTTTTGTCCACATGCAATCATGTCCGATACGAGCTCGTTGTCGTGACTGCAATGCGACGCGACGCAGCAGCACTCACGGGTGGCGTCACGTCGCTCGCATCTTCCTGTATCGCCGTGAGACTCCGGACAACGACAGTCGTGACTTTGGTGTAGCGCGACGGGATCGTCATAAAGTACTTGGTCATGGCGTGACAGAAGCGTCGGCGGTAGTGCTTCGGATTCACGACCGTGATCTCGCCCTCCTCCTGGATCAATCGCTTCCCAGCGTGCTCGACCATCTTCATAAAGTCGTACTTGTGGATGTAATCAATGATCGACGCAACGACCTCCTGCTTCTTGACGTCGTAGCCAATCAGCATCGAGTAGTCGGTCACTTGCACCGATGCGAGGAAGCCCGTGTCATTTACGATCGCCGACAGCAGCAACGACAGCGCTGACTCTTGCAACGGCAACGGAATGCCACCGGCCATTTCGACAAAGTTACGGTCCCACAAGACGCTCCCACCGCCACCACTGCCGCTGCTGCGTTTGTTGCCCCCAACGTCTTTGAATCGCCCTTCCATCTTGCCCTTCAGATCGAACGAAAAGTCGACGTCGCGGCCGTACATGAGGTTCTCCATGACAATGATACACATCTTTTGGTCCGGCTCGCCCTGTGTTGCATAAGAGAGAGAGAGAGAGAGAAAGCCACAATAGCAATGTGTAAGTCGCCAGGTTTGATGTTCGCAGACGAGCAGCGCAGTTGGCTCTGTCCACAACGCACTCAAACCATCTATGCAAACCATTCACTACTCTATTCAAGACACATCCACATTCTCAACAACGCACCGAGATCGAGACTTTGTAGATCCCGAGCACTTTGCTGAGCATCGAACTCAAGTTGTGCTCAAACGTCTTTGCCATGTAGCCAAAGTACTCGTTCGCCATACTGAGGAACATCTGGACTTCGATCTCGGGGATCGCTTTTGCAATAAATCGCTCGTCTTTCGTCTTGAGGAACCCGGCGCCGGACTTGCCGCCTGCAGCGTTCCACTGTTCGCAGTAGCACAGCGACTCGACGTAGTTCCGGTCGCCGCCGTAGTACAATCGCCGCAGCGCGTGGAACTGCATCGCGTAGTACGTCTTGCAGCTAAACCGCGTCGCGGTCTGAAACTCATTGTCGTCAACAAACACGTGATCGACGTTGTTGCGCTGCGTGGACCGGAGCATGCGGACCATCGCTGCTTGCGACTCGGCGGTCGTCTTGAGTTCGAGGTCGACTGCGTTAATTGGCACTGCGAGCACAATCTGCTCCTTTCGGATGTACTTGTTCACGCGCTTCGTGTACAGCAACGAACAGAGCGAGTACGCGACCACGGACGTCGGCTGCGAGGCGTTCACGAGGACGGTCGTGTTGCGCACACCTGTTGGGAGGCTCGGGTGCCACGCCAGGAGCTTCTTCGGAATCGTGAGGTACCCGAGACCGCTGTCCGAGCGCTTGAGCTGCTGCTGTGCGCGACGGAACGCTTCGAGGTGTTTCTTCGCCGAAAGCGACCCGATCGTCGACGCACCGTTGAACGTGTTGGTCGTCACGTACGAGCCGCTGTCGGACGACTCGTTCCCGGCAAACGACTGGCTCGTCGCGTCGTCCTTGTCGTCGACGCTCCACAGGTCCGCGTACTCGGCGGTCGTCGGTCCTACTCCTCCAGCAACGCCACCAGCTCCTCCACTGCCGCCTTGCGCTCGCTGCTGCTTGTTCAACATGTTGGTCACTTCGTTCGCAACGACGTTGAATCCGAGCGGCGCAAGGAGCTCGCCACCGGTGCTGTTGCGCGCAAACTTGAGCAAACTCTCGAGGTTCCCCGCCATGTCGCTCGTCGACGACTCCTCCAACGGCGTCAGTGTCGAGTCGGTCGAGAAGTTGATAAAGCTCCCGTCGCTCGCCCCGGCTTGAGTCAGTTGCTCAAACCACGCGAGGGGCAATGCGCTCTTCGGGCTATTCACTTGCTGCTTCATGCTCGGCTTGACGGTCGTCTGCATCGCCTGCGTGATGCGCAGACTCCACCCTGCAGCGTGCGTATACAGCTGCTTGAAGTGCGCGTTCGTCGCAAACACGTCCTGCGGTGGCTCAGCAGCGAGCTTCATCGCGAAGCACGAGTGCCACTGGTCGACTTCATTGCGCAAGATCTTGAGACTGTGTTTCGCCAAGTACGGCGTGACAAAGTCACTGATCGACTCGGCGATCTTCGCAGTCGTGACGTTGTACACTTCGCGAGCGAGTGCACAGAGCTCTGCGACCGCGTCGAGCTGCTGGCGGTGGTCAATGTGATCTTGCCACAGCGCTGGCTGCACTGCGACGTGCAGCACGGGCTCGACCGGCTCGCACTGGATGCTCACGACGCGACCGCGGCGGCAAAAGTAGTGCACGAGCATCGGGTCGCGCGAGTCGCGGACGTCGCGCAGGTGCGGGAACCGCGTGACATCGACGCGGAGCGCTTGGCCATAAAACATGTCTTCGAGGAACTTGCCAAACGAGTAGTTCCACACGTCGGGTGGCACGGTCGTGTACTGCGTCGACAGCGTCGGGCCATCTGTGTGCGACAAGCTGCGGGACCACATGAGTACCTGGTTTGATCGAACGAGACGGCGCACGGCGACGCGCGACCCAATGTCGCGCAAGAGCTTCGCTGCGGGTGTGAGTCGATCGGTCGGGTCTTTCATGTCACTTAAATCTTTCACACGGAGCGTCACGCGGCCCGTGTCGTGCGAGAACGACAGCTTCGACGTCGCAAATGCGCGCTTGAACTCGCGGTCGCACTCGCTGAAGCAATACTTGTCGAGGAACTGGCCGAGCGAGCAGTCGTTCGCGCTGTAAAAGTCAATGCACATCATATCGGCTTTCGACGCAACGCGGCCACCGAGCGAGCTCCAGCACGTCGAGAACAGAATGCGGTCGCGCAGTGGATCGGACGACCGCAGTCCGCACGCACACTGCTCGTTGCTGCTAATGAGTCCGTTGCTGCCACCACGCGGCGGCAGCGCGATCGTCGCAGAGCGATGGTGTGCGTCGTCGTTCAGTGGTGCGCTCGCATGCGACCCGCGCAGCGAGCTGATGTTGTTGTACCGCGTGCGGTCTTTGCACCACTTGCACATCGTCTGTGTCTCTTTCAGCGCAGCGCGCATCGAGAGCGAGTTCGACTTGAGCGAGATGTACAGCGACGTCGAGCACTTTGCAAACCACTCCTCTGCGAGCGACCGCGGTGGCGACGTCGACTGCATTTCGTCACCGTCCGTATCGCGGCGCACGAGCGGCGGCAGCAGCCCGTACTCGGTCAGCAGCGCGCGCTGGAGGCGCATGTTGTACGCTGCGCGGACAGTGGTGCTCAGGATCGCTGAGACGTCGTCAAAGACGTCCTGCGAGCCGCCACGGAGACACAGCGTGCAGCCTTTTGGCGTAAGTCCGCCTTCGAACACAATGTTCTGTCGCTGCTGGCGCTTCTTGCGCGTCGGTGGCAGTGGCGGGACGCCGTTGCTGACGCTACTGCGATCGAGCAGCGCACCGGTGCCGTTCAGTGCACCGACAGCATCGACTGGCGCGTCGAATACGTTAGCGACGCCAACGATGACACCGCCGCTTGCGCGCCGCGTCGGGAGCGCAAACTTCTTCGCGCTCTTCGGCTCCTGGTCGCTCACCATGACGTAGAACCGCTTGCACGTCCCAATGACACTGTCGTCTGAGATCTTGTCGACGTGGTCGTACGACGCAAGGAGCGACGCGCCAGTACATCGTGCAATGCGCTGGAGATCGACCAACCGCGCGTTCTTCACGACTGCGACGTTCTCTTTGCACAGCAGCTCCTCGGCGACGCGATGGACATGGCCAGCAAACAGCACAATGTCCGGCTGCAACGTCATGAGCTTCTCGACCACGATGTGCATGTACTCGACCTCTTGGCCCGCGACGCTCTCGAGGGACGCTATCGCCTCTTTGTTGCGCTGAAAGTCGAGCTCGGACGCAATCAACAAGATCCGCGGGTTCGCAATGTCCCGCCGCATGCTCTTACGTGCGAGGCTCTTGTGCACGAGGACGCCGTCGATGTAAAAGCTATCGGCAATGTGGCCGCCGTCCAAGCACTTGATCTTGACGTAGTCCATCACGTCCATCGCGTCGCCTGCGTCTGGCTCACACGAGACGCTCAGCGCCGCTCGATGCGCAAACAAGTGGATGATCTGCATCCACCGATGCTGATCTGCGAGCCCGAGCTGCGAAATCGCACGCGAACGCTCCATGAGGTGGAAGATACGCTCTTCAATGCGCGTGCGTGCATCGCTGGCCATCGTCTCGAGCGCTGCGTCTTTGAGCATCGCCCACGTTGCGTCGTGTGCGTCGTCGCGCGCATCTTCCGACAGCCCCACGAGTGCGAGCAGCCCGCTCTCGCGCACACTCGCTCGGTCGCTACTCTCCGCGTAGCTCGTGATGCTGTTGCTCTTCGACCGCTCGAGGTCACCGGTGCTGCTGAAGCTGCTGGCGCTCATGATGTTGCTATTGCTCGTCGCTATTGCACCATTGCTATTCCCAGCGAGGCCACTCGCACTCGATGCGCTGCCACCGACGTTGCTCATGCTGGCGCTCAAGCCAGCACCAGCCACGCTGCTGCTACTGCGCAGCGGCGCAGCGAATGGATCGATGCGCACAGCGCCACCAAAGCGCGACTGGTCGAACGTACTTGGCTGGAGCTTCGGCCGCGTCGCTGCGACTGCTGCGATTGCGCGCGGGCCGGCAATCGTCCCAGCGCGCTGCGCTTCTGCGTTCGACTGGTCCACGAGTCGCTTGATCTCCGCGTCGCTCCAGTGCCGATGGCTACTCGGGTTCCCAATGCGCGAGAGCGAGTTGCTGCGCTTGAGCGTCTGGCGTGGTGGCGCCGTGATGGATTCGGTCGTATGCAATCCGAGCGGCAAGCTAAACGTGCGCATGCGGCGCTGCAATACGCGGCTCTTCTGGCGATTGTCTTTCGTCAGTCCGTGCAAACGCGACTGGTGCGCAATGTGCTGGACGCTCGTGACGATCTGGACTTTTGGGAACATGCTAAAGAGCACAGCTGCGCGCGCTTTGTCGGCCTGCTCGGTCGGCTTGATGTCGTCGCTGATGTCGTCTTTGTCAAACAGCTCGCCCTTGTCGAGCTGCTTGTAGTGCGCCAAGTCCGAGTTCGTTCGTTCGAGCTTCTCCGCCAAGTGCGGCGGCATGAGCAACAACGTTGGGTGTGCAACTGGCGACGCCTGCGGCTTCGTGCTCTTGCCGGTCGTTGCGGTCGGCGTGTCGCCCGTGAGCTCCATCTGGAGTCCTTCGCGCAGCTGCCGATGGCACGTGTGGCACACGAGCTGTTTGCGCAGCCGCGAGATCGACGCGTCAACTTTCGCGCCACCAAACGACTGTGGGAGCCGCGCGCAGCACTGTGCGCAGAAGATCTGGCCGCACGAGCGACAGTGGTGGCGCCGCCGGACGAATGTGAACATGACCTCGCAGTCGTAGCACGTCTTGGACGACCGGTCGGACATCCAAAAGTGCTTGAGTGAGTGCGTCGGCCGCTCTCGACGGCGCGATGCGCTAGTGCTCACAACATCGTGGGTGGATGTTTTCGTATCGGCCACGAGCGCGAGCGACGCGACGTCACTGAAGCTCTTGACGCCTGGCAAGTGCAGCCCCAGTGGCGACGGGAACCGCGTCATCTCGTACGGATTGTGGTCGACTTTCATCTCCTGGACGCACTGCGAGAACTCAAGTACGATGTGCGCGCCAACGACCGGTACGTCGATCGCACGGCGGCGGTGGTTGCTCTTTCGATCGCTATCGTCGTCGTCATCGTCGCTGTTGTCCTCGTCGCGATCGTCGTCACCTGCTGCAGCGCCGAGTGGTCGCAGTTTCATGCGCGGCGTCCGCAATGCGCGGCGAATCGACGCTTCGACCTGGTCAAAGTTCAGTCCTTTCATCGATCGGCCGTTGAGGCTCACGACGACTGCTGCAGATTGTACACCGAGTGCCTCAGCGTCGCTTCCTGGTCGCACAAAGTTCACGCACACCTTGTAGTCCCGATGCGACGACACGGCGAGCTGCACGCCGAGTGCAGCGTCCATCGAGCTAAACATCTTGCCGATGCGCTCGCCTGGAGGCAGGCGCGGGATATGCACAGCGATGATCTGCACGACCGAGCGCGTGAACTGCGACGCGCGCGTCGACACGAGTCCGCCGACGATTTTGCCCTCGCGTCGGCTGTCGAACCGTCCAATAGTTGACAGCGGCGGCATAGGTGTCAGTGGCGGCGGCAACTTCAGTGCATTGCCATTGCGCTGTATGCTGTTTTCCTTTCCTGCGCCGTTACCATTTGTTGCGGGAGCGTCGCCACCCGCGCTGTACGTGCTGAGTGATGTGCGGACGCGCTTCGTCTCGGTGCCATTCGACGTGATCCAGAACGACTCCGAGTCCTCGTGCGCAACGACGCAGGCCGACGTGAGCTGCTTGATCGCGTCGCAGATCACCATCACGATCGACATGCGTGCGGAATGCGCGACGTCGGTCGTTGTCCGCACTGCTCGTGCGTCCGCGCCAGGTGTTCTCGCGTGTGTTGTGGTTTGCAAGTGTGGCTGCTGACTGCCGCTTTCTCTTTCGTTTTT
>JAADXH010000638.1:0-19062 GCA_023337595.1 Globisporangium camurandrum
CATCGACTATATCTGCAGCGTTGATTCGGTTGGCAAACAAGCATTTGTGACTGGACGACATCGTGTGTAGTTTGAGACGACGCTGTCATCGGAAGTACCTTCGCTGCACCACGAGCAACTCAATTGCGCGTTTTCATCGAACACTTGCGGCTGTCGGTACTGCATAAAGTGAACCAAGAAGATAACGCGATCGCTACAAAATGCAATCTGGTTGCTGTGCAAAAGTATCATTTGAACTACTGAGACGCAACCACATTTGAACTGCTGAGACGCATGGTTCTGAGCGAGAAGGTTGCTTCTCTGCTTTGCTATGTCGTACAGTATTGTAGCTCTCCGTTGTGGTATTCTCACCACTCGTTTTGACCTACGTTGCCAAATCCTGACTCGTGCCTCCTTTGTCTCTCTCACAAGTATGTCACTTGCAAAGTTACCCGGCTCGTTGCACAAGTAAGAAGACTTATCAACGAGAACACGCCATGCCCTTCCGCTTGAGCCGACTTTGGATCGTCGCCACTGGGTGTGCACTCTTTGGCCTCGCTGCATCGACAAATACGGTTGGCGCAGCAAACAATATCACAGCTACATCTGCGATCGCTGCCGAGTCCCCAGTGGTCATATACGTAGGTGGGTACACGCGCGACGAAGGCTGGGTGCACGGGAAGTCCAAGGGGCTGTACACGTTTGCGTTCTTTCCGAGCAACGGCACGCTCGTCGAGAAGTCCGTGACACCAGTCGGAATCAACCCGACGTTTGTCCGCGGCACGAAACTCGCACGCAACGGCAACAAACAGGTTTTGTATGCGATCAACGAGTGCTCCGAGCCGTCGCGCGACGTTGCAGGTACGACGACTGGCTACGTTGTGGCGCTAGAGGTGACTGCGAGTGGCGCGCTCAAGGAGCTCAACCGCGTCGAGACACGTGGACCTGGGCCTGCGCACGTCAGTGTGAGTTCGAATCAAGACTTCGTTGCAGTGTCCACATACGGAGGCGGTGGCGTCGTACTCTACCCGATTAAGAAAGACGGCTCAATTGGCGCGCCGTCGGATGTCCACACGTACGCGAACGGCCGTTTGCACAGCACGACTTGGGTCCCTGGATCGAATGTCGTGCTTGCAGCGGACCTCGGCAACAACCAGATTGTGCAATACACGCTCGACTCGCGCGCTAAGAAGCTCGTTAACTTGACGCTACCGATCGTGAAGCGTCCTATAGGATCGGGTCCGCGCCACATGGCGATCCATCCGTCTGGAAACATCGCCTACGTCGTGGACGAAACTGCAAACACGATCGGCGTGTACTTGCTCAACGTGAACGACAAGTCGCTCTCTCCACAAGCGAGTCAGCGCATATCGACTTTGCCAAGCGGGGCCACCGTGTGGTCGAGCAGTGCTGACATCCACGTCTCGAGCGACGGCAATTTTGTCTACTCGTCGAACCGCGGCCACAACAGCATCGCAATGTTTCGTGTCACGTCTAAAATCACTGGTGCTCTCGAGCTCATTGGCAACGAGCCCACGCGCGGACTGACGCCGCGCAGCTTCCTTGTGTACAAGAGCTACTTGATCGTCGCGAACCAGGACACCGACACACTCGTCGTATTCCGCCGCAATGCTGATGGAACGTTGGCCTACTCGGGCATCACAGCTGCCAGTCCGACGCCAGTCTCGCTCTTCATCGCAACAAGCTAGAAGCAGTTTCATAGTAAGCGAGAGAGAGTACAAGCGCACCGTTGCAAGCGTCCAAACCGGTGTTTTTAGCTATCGTTAGCACCTCCACTAGGACCTCGTTACAACAATCTAGTGAACACTGTGTCGAGACAATGCAATACAAATACTAAGTTTGTGCAATTTCATAGTGAAATGATTTTGACTCGGATAAACTATGCCACACTAGGCAAAAGGCAAGACATGATCCTAAGTCCTGGTCGGTGTTGCCTACTCCACTCGGTAAAAGAATGTCGCTGGGTCCGCGCCACACACTACGCTCCACTTGGCAGCATGCAGCATGTCTGCTTTGGCTTCGCTTCATTCGTTTCCGCGCTCCAAGATATGATTTACATGTGTGTTTATTCCATCTACGTATTCATATTGTTTCTTTTCGTTGTAGCAATTTGGAAGCCTTTTCAACAGATTCGAAGTTGATTGTATGTCGTTTATATCACCATCACGTACTGCAGCGCGTTTATTCTTGGGTTGCAGTAACAGCTTTGCCTCCACTGTCATGTTTATCGGTAGCCGCGCTTTGTTATAATACAGTGAAATGCAATCTTAAGTGAAGTAATTTACGTGCAACCGGAGCGAAAACAAAATATGCACAAAACACAAAGAGATAGTGCTAAACATTTTGAGCAAAAGCAGCTTTTTCCATCATCTTAGGAACTTCATAGCATAAAGAACGAAGTAAAGATTGACCTTGGAGCTGCAATTTACCAACTGTCTATATCTGGTTTTGATCAAAATTGTGCATCGATCGGAATATTTGGGTTTTTATCGAGTTAATAGCTTTAGAGATGGTAAGTTCCAAACACTTGCTAGTAATATAGAATAGAGCCACATAACGAGAAAAAAATCAAATATAGTTTATCTGCAATTAAGCGGCATTCATCAAGACATTGACTAATAGCATGCATAATAATCATCAAAATCATAGCTGCATTAGTAAGAATTGAAATAGAATACAAATGCAATATTCAGCCAATAAGTTCTAAAATAGCCAGAACTGTTTAGATTAACTTCCGAATATGAAAACGAAGCACAATAATCATACTAGTTCTTCTTTCATCTCCATGTGCGATGTTGTCTAAGCTGTGCAGCGTAGTCGACATACTGCCGTGACACACTCGTCCACTCCGACAGTAATGACTACGTAGCAGCCAAGCGTCGGCAAAGATGTGCTCATAGCAGCGTCACGTGCGCACACTAGCATACGTAAAGGTATATACGCGTGGGATGCGTTCGATCCACCAGTTCTCATTTACAACAATCAGTGGGTCGTAGGACACAAACCGTTAAGAGCAATTCCTTCACTTGATTACTGCGACCGGCTCGTCGGTAGCATCGTTTACACCACCACAGCGGCTGCAAATTGTACGGTGCTAAATATTCGTAAATTTATGACGAAGTCGTCAATGCTCGTTTTTCGTGTGCTGTTGTTTTGAACTACCGCAATTGGTCACTCCGCATTTCCATCTTCATATCGACTGCGCACAGATGTGCACTCGCGCTTTCCGATTGCGCTCCATATCAACCGTGGAAGCTGGACAACTGTCACTACCATTCTAGATAGGGGTGGGTGCGCTTCGGATGCTTGCAACCAGGTTGTCAGTGCGCGTATCTGGTGATCGTGCGAACGTCACGACGAAAGCCGTTCTTATAGATGTACTCGTCCAATAGCACTTATTATACGTACCTTGCTCACTCCGAGCAAGTACACCGATACGTGCATGGCTCCTTTATTTAAATAACAGAGCTTCAACACTGCCATTTTAATTTCGACGCGAACGCGTGCACAATAGAACGGATCAAAGAAAAAAATACGAGAGCATGTCCCAATGCAACTAAACCGACGACATATATATGGTTTGAATTGCTTAATAACACGGTGGCGAACGTCGTGCCTATTTCATACTGCTGAGCTGACAGAAAAGTCGAGTAGACACATCCACGTGATAAGCACACCGACGACATTAAATATAATTAGTTAAAACATGATTCATCCGCTACATGTTAGTGTGTGTTATTCCTGAAGTGGGTATGAAACGAAGCAAAGAGCGTTCCGTGTCATACATTGGCAAGATGAATTTTGGCAATTTATGCCTTCTATATATATATTTACGTACTACAACATAGTGTAATGCATTTACCGGATGTCATCAGCTGTTAAATTTACGTATCCTTATAGACCATTGTAGCATTCTATAAATGCGATAGCGTGCTTATGCGATTGTACGGCTTGCGTTCGTGCAAATATAAACTACAAAATTGTACGAATAGATTTGGTGTAGGACCACAATCTTTCAAGTATGGTGTCGTTATGCAACAGTTCATATTGTTGACACGAAATTTGTTGGTGCTTGCGCATATCATAGTATTCCTATTATACACAAATACTGTTTCAAGAGTGTTAAGCTGTGTTTAACGAAATAGGCGTTGTATAAGTACTCATAGTAAAGACGCCTATTTATAATTCAGATTGCCCGAACTCCAAATATGCCACTTTGGTATGTTGTCTTGTCACGTTTGCTTGTCTCGGATAAATAGATTGCTTTTGCTATGCATTTGACAGGATAATTGAAGAAAAATTGCCGAATATGAGCAAATTTGCTAAATTTATCGATATATATAAATATCGAATCATTACTACACCAAATGAAAAAACACCAACTGCCATCCGAGTAAAATCAAAGCAGAGCATAGACACGAGTGTAGCTAAAACGATATTAGTCTAAACTATAACGACACATATCGACTCAACTTCAGCTATTTAGTCCTCCAAAAACTGAGCCACTAAGTTGACCAGTTGGAGCATACTGAAACATAAAACGTAAGTATATCTACCGTTTCTCGCTATATTGCGGGGGTAATAAAAACTTGTGTGATATATGTAAGTCCTACATTATGCTGTCAATCACTATTCGCATGACTCTCGTTTGCACTACACGATTTGTAGGGGCCAACAGTCTGTTACGGTCATATAAATGCGTGCGAGGAAGCAAATTAAACTCTGAATCAATTTGTTGAATCGTCAGTCCTTTCACCGATAATATAAAGCAAGTGATGCAAGTCCTGTACTGTAATTGACTCAATAGGAGCTGCGACACCCAGTTGTATTCCGACCCAACCAATCAGCATTTGCATACACACCTACAAACCCATAACGTTGGTGCGTCATGACTAAACTTAAAGCTCACTAAGTACTAACTAAAAACGAGACATCCTAAATGTTCAAGCAATTGGTTACTAGATATTCCCGTTATATGTTTTTCCCATAAAATGTTGGAACTCGCCATTGAAAAACAACGTTATATTGTCAAATATACGAGTTTTTACGTTTTAAGTATAAATACCTTCACCACAGTAACTAGCGTATTTTTATGTGGGTAGGAACTGGCTCAAATGGTACAAATTGGTTTGCAGATGTGTGGCAAAGATTATGAAAGATACAGTGTGATTTGTTGTGTTTACCGTAGTTTGGAGAAATTCATGAAATCTGCAGTTTTTGCTTTCTTTCCATGTGTTTATCATGTAGAGTCATATAACATATAGGAAGTAACTAATGAGTGCTCAAGTTGTGTTTTGTTCACATAGAGCTGCAGTTTATATTAATGTCAGAAATATAACTATAAATTAGTCACAGAAATACAGCTGACCATAAATGGGTCGTTTGTCCAAGTCATTAAATTATTTAATACTTTATATGGACGCTTGTATCTGTGAATCTATATATATTCCCACACATTGTCAAGTACTACGGTAATTTACTTTTACATCTCAGCGACAGCATTGAAATAGGTATAATATATTAGACATACACAACACAGGTAAAATATATTATTCCGATGGCATGCTTGGAATTGGCTCGCTATTAAAATTAGCCCCGCATTTTGTTTCAAAACAAAATGTCGTAAATAGGCTTCTTTACATTGTGTGTAAGCGTCAATTATTCACTCCTATTTACGCCGGTGTCCACGCTTCCCAAAGACACATGTGAATTCTCTTAACATGAAACTAGTGTGGCCCACGAAAACTCGACGATTTATAAACAAAAAGAGCGTGCGACGCGAGTCGTGCCATAATTGTTACTCGTAAGCAGCAGCGCCTTGTCAAATATATAAATCCGTACTCTCACTTGCTCTGTCGAAAACAGTCACACTCTGATTTATACTATCTTTATGTGCTCGTGCTTTGGTTACGATACTCGCCTATAGTCGACTACACTAACGCATCGGTTTCGTGATCATATAGTGCAAGTCGCACGTCGAATGTCGTTCTGTTGAGTTGCTTTTCAGGTAGGATGCATTCTGCGCAAGGTTGTAAACCTTATCACATTGATTTAATTGAAGCTGTGACGCTTGCGTTAGAGCTAAACTATATTTTGATACCTACGAAATGCAATGTCCATCGCTTGCGTTTGGGACTGATTAACGTAAACACTTGCACATCCATATCTATAAACGGATATTTTCTTCTTACCAACAAAATTTATATCAGTGACTGCTGTCAGACTGCGCAAACAGCTTCGTGCTACAAAGGTTTGCATCCTTGACAGAAAAATCCATGCGCCTTGTCTACCATTGGCAGTGCGCTGCTATCAACATCGTTTTTCAGTCACAAGATGTTCATCTGGTATACATGATTTGCAGCAACATCACCAGTAAGGCCCAATCATCTGAAACGTGAAGTCCAGCGGCAAATGGATCTTTAGGGAGTAATTCACCGCACGACTACATTGTACATTGTGGCGGCCATCTGAAGCTGCAGGACCTATCAGTTAGTGCGCTGTCTTTGTTGAGATCGCCATTTTGTAGCGGTGCAAACATGTATTTTCACATAGAAAAGTATGTATTCAGAATGCAGCGCTCCCTTGTACAATCTCCGTGAGGTAGGCGCTCTGCAAACGCTCGGTATTCTCGGGTTGTATACCACAATACTGCATATTGTAGACATATTTTTTGGTTCGTAGTACATGTTGCTGGGCGACCCCTCATTTTATCCAATGACGTATAAAAAAGGGACATCCCTAATTTACTCAGATCAAAGATGTCGTGCTTTAAATAGAAATTGTAGTTGTGCGAGCGTTTTTCACATTTCAGTCGATCATCGTATTTAGTGCTTGCAAACGAGCGGTGAAGCAAAAGGTCGAGCTCTGCTTGTCCGAGGCTTTGCATGATGTTTTTAATGATCTAAATAATGTAAAGCTCAAACAGTAATATAAGATCAACAACTACTATACTTATGAGACACAGCTGGTAATGGTAGTCATAGCGGATTTTCTGGCATCCAATCAATCTCGCAATTATCAATCATGTGTGTCCGTTTGTTATAGGTACTGCCTACGCCAAAACTACGATGATAAACAAACTAATATAGTGTAGTTAATTTGTCGGTGTAATATATTTAAATGGCTTACTGGCGGGATACGATTGTCAAAGAGCACATTCTAATAGCTCGTGAAAATAGGAAGTTTAAGATACAAAAATACTATTCATGGAAATTTCAGAGCTTACCTTTGTGGCTTACTGGCAAGACACAACATGACCAATCATATGTGTCCATTTTGAACTTAATGTTGTCTATCGCTAGCTAAGACATTCATGTAGATGATAGAGTACCTAACTTGCATTGTGCATTTAGATTAAAAAGATCATCTCGTTTTGCACGATCTCATATATGTCATTTTATTTAAGGAACACACTTTGAGGCTGATTCGTACTAGTAACACGCTTATCTTATATCCGCATTATTTAGGTTTCACTGGAACCTGAAACTAGCAAAACAATTGTGCTGCAAAGTGAATACTGCAGTTGTTTGCAACTATTCGTGCAGGTATATGTATAGTATAATGAAGTAAATGATACAGCAGGTTCGGTAATGCACATTGTGTATCACCTCAATTGCTAATGAAATACATCCAAGTAATAATCAATGACATTGATTAAAATGCGCTCGATTCCCAATGATATTGGCTAGTGCAAAGCTTAAACTATCAATATCAGCTCACGAGTATGTGTGATCCATTTTTAAAGTGCGTGCATTCACCGAATAACAGGTGCTTGCGACAAACCGGAAGGTTGTATTTTTGTTGTGTCACCCATATTTTGCGATTGAACAACAACCGCAATGTAGATGCGTCAAAAATTGACCGTGAAAAAATAGAATGGAAAGGAGGCAAGTATATGACCGGCGGGGTCATCAGCTCAGTCGCTTAGTTAGCCAATGCTTATAATTCGCTGCTACGGAACTAAAACTCCATGCTTGCGAGTGTGCGCGTTTGTCCATCATACGAAATCCTGTCACACGTGATCTGCACTGCTTTGAGCCACGATTGCATTGACTTTATCGTGATCATCTATAAATTTCATCTATTTCATCTATTGACTTTATCATGATCATCTATAATAGTGGTTTCAATCGACTTAGCGTCATCACAATTATATGTCACGATTACTGCCAAATAACCAAAATGCATGCAAAAGTATCGTGTGTCCCACCCAAAGTAAAATCAAATGATCAAATCACTCATTCACTCGCACACATCACTACTAAAAAAACTCCTCAAATACCACATATTTACTTACTTATTCACATAGTGAATTCATATTGAATTGCGTAGGATCGTTTCGGTAATCTGAAAGGCTATCGAAGTGTGTAAGGAGTTTTAAGTCAACAAATAGATAGAGCTTTTTTCTCTCACTCACATATTAGTATTCATTGCACTGTAGCCAAACCAACTCAAGTAATAAGTTTGAATATCTCCACGTTTCCAATCGAACGTATTAAATCAAGTTTAGATATTTCTCAATCTTAGCGAATTAGATAGCTCAATTTAGGTTTTAGTCTATCAAATTTTACTTCAGTCCAAAATTATTCGTTCCAACAATTCCAATTAATGTAGGATTTGAGAGCGTTGACGATATCCAATATGCAATGTTAATTCTGGTTATTTCAAGCATCGCGAAATGTCGCGTCCTTTCCAACATTTCTCCAAAAGATCATGCGCATACATCATCTTACTCCATAGAAAATATGTCTATGACATCACTCCTTCCTGTAAACTGCCAGCACGTTCACAAGACGAAGATCAAGGCGTTCAAAACATTCATTGCAACAGAGCGCATAGAAGAAGCGCGTGGTCGCAACACAGAGGATGTGAGTAGCAAGAGCATGTGCATCATCATTGATAGGATCGCAATGATGTTTGTCACGTAAGTGTGGGGAGAGCTTTGGCAAAGCGTTTGCCAAACTCACATTAGTTTCCTACTTTGGTGACACGAAGAATTGGCTTGCCGACGCAAACCCGGTACAAGGTCAGTTTGTGTACGAGCGACTACAAAAGATGCTGTCAACAGTGGACCGCTTTGCGAGAAGCGCGAGAATGAAGTTGTCGTGAAGCAAGCACCACCATGCACGAAGAGATACCTCGGCGTGATTGTCATGTCCATGTACGACATTGCTACATACGCTGGCGACTATCACGAATCGTGGTGCTATTGTGGTACTCGTATGGGCGTGGGTCTGATGCCGTGCAGCTCGACAAACGCCGGCTTTGCGTCTATCCCGATACGGCAACTATCGTCAATCCTTCGACTCTGCTGCTACTTGCATCACCACTGACGACTCATTGTCATGTTGTTCTAGGCTGTGTTCTGTTCATAAGATTGAAAAGAGTAAAGACAGTAACTCACAATTTAAATACACGGACGAGTTGTTAACATGCCCAATTCACACAATAGCAGTTTCTATTATATGCAAAACATACCTGCCACGTAATTGTTCCCACGTTTTGCGCAAGTGAATGCGAGACTCGGAAATCCCGACGTGAATGACGACATTGGACATCTTGATCCATTCGACAAGGATGACGAGACAGTCGCTGCACCGGTGTCAGCTCGTGG
The DNA here is from genome assembly GCA_023337595.1 of Globisporangium camurandrum. Lineage (NCBI taxonomy): Eukaryota > Oomycota > Peronosporomycetes > Pythiales > Pythiaceae > Globisporangium > Globisporangium camurandrum. The sequence goes on from JAADXH010000638.1 coordinate 9,614, forward strand.
ATCCCCACTGGGAGCACAGGCATACATCAGCCGATAACGCAATGCTGTCAGCAAAACGACGACGCACAGCAAGAACGACTTACAGTTGGCTTGACTTCGTACTCCTTCCGCATGGGAGGTGCAGTGCACACAATCGCAGACAGTCGCTTGAATCCACGGTTGGTTGCATATAGGGATGGTTGGAATGTGAATTAAAATAGTGAAGAATTCCTATATATGCACAGTGCTACTCATGAATAACAGAAAGTCTCCCGCCAACTCAGTAGGTGGCACCCAAACTCTCGCGCTGTACCTCGGGCATTGCCTGTAGTTGAACCCATAGTGCTTTCCCGTGTTTGTGTCGTCCAAACAGCGTTGTTTTCAACATGCACTGTACTCGCAGACGACGCACTTAACTGTGACGAGCAGGTGCTCGATGTTCTTTGTGCAACTCTGCTGTTGTACTCCCCTGCATGCTGGCTCACTGTGCGGAGTGCCCATTCGTTCGGCGAGTGCGCGTGCTTTTGACCTCTACGAAAGTGACAGAGTTAGGAATGTTGTCGTGGACAGCCGAGAATCATTCAAAACATCCTAACCTTGTGGAATGCATTTAAATCAGCTGTGGCTTTATCGACTTACGTGTTGTTGAATACAGTCGCATCGATTTTATCGGGTGCTTGTTGATCTGACTAAGACAAATAAGATGATTGACAGTTACGCACAGTCGATTCCATAAATCCAAGTAAGCAAAGTGAATGCGTTGATATGACACAGTCAATTAGCATTTATCGAATCTGACGATGGACAACATTTTCGCTCCCAAACCATCAAATCTGGGTCGACGGGTAGCAGAGTGTAATTTAAATAGCTTTGATCGGACTCATGAGTGTACACATCAAAAACGATCATAAAGCTAATGCAACAGGAATACAGAAACGCGGTAGATTACAGCGTTCTTGGCTGATGGTTTTCAGCTCGATCCTCAGTCTGCTTGTACAAGTCGGCTGTGATAGAACATGTTGCTAAAGCAGAAGCAAACATACTCTCGTATTTGCAGCAACGGAACATGGGCTATTGCATCAGGATCCGTAGTGAAGGCTATGTAACCGCTCCACAAGCAAGGAGAGCTAAACGTACTCATCGCTACGTTTACTCATCCTGTAGATGAAGGAGCTGTCGTGGATCCGACGCCAGTATGCGCGATGTCATCGTTCAGGCCATAAGCACCATCACACTGTCATCCCATCCTCACTATATACAGTCGTGCAAAGGGGCTGCTGCTGGACGCAGGGTCGCCACAAACATCGAGCAAGAGAGAGCGGCATGTTCCTAAAACTCTTGTGTAACAAGCAGAGCAAAATTGAGTGGGGAGCGAGACATGCACACCTGCACATACAGTAGCTATGCACGTGTATGTTGTAGGTACCATCATAATACCCCTTGCTTTGGTTGTTGCGATCGCACTGCACGTTTGTTTGTTGTTTTGCTGATTGTGCTTAACGTTTGCACTATAAAAATGTGCTTATTGTCGTAGTTTTCGTATTTTTGTTCGGAATTTGAAAGGTTAGATTGGATCAAAATATCACCGTATGGCTTGTTTTCATGCAAGCGTGACTATTTCGAAGATTTATACTACTGTATTGAATGTGTGGACACGAATTTATTGTTGGTTGATTTGAATGTATATAATGGACACATTTGCATAGAGCATAGCAAGTGATGAAGAATGTATGCAGTGACAGTAAAAAAATAGGGAGAAGATGTATTCAATTAGCAAAATAACAATTCATGAAAAAGCCAAGATGATCTTACTATTGGAGAAACATTGACCACATTGTGTATTGTGCACAAATTCAGATCTCGCGCTTGCGATTTAACTGTGATAGGACCGAAGTGATTCGGGGTGACAGGAAAACATTTCACACTACTCTATCGGTCACATCGTATTCGAACGTGTCCGGCCTCTCATAACAAATGTGTTGTACTTTAATGACATTCTGATATCTCAAGATCCATCCAATATATATGTGACTGTTTTTAAATGTTGACTTCAAGTCTCATCGAACCGCTTGTGATTAATGTGTGTACCTTTAATCGACAGTCTAGACTTTTGTTATACGTTTACTGCAAGTGACATCTAACATTTTATAACTGACATCGCTCCATTTGATCGAAATTTACAAATTTTATACATTATTTAATGTGTACGTATGGGAATGGATTTCTGTTTAACACAAAATGCTGTGATGTGCGACGACACAACGTTTTAAACACGTGAGATATATATATAGTGAGTTTATTTTAGTTAGCATGTTATATCATGAATAGCGAGAGAAGCGATTACACATAATGTTAATGAGGCGTGCGTTAACCAATTCACACCAGTCAGAAGCGTCAGCCGTGCCGACACCATCGATTCCAACATGTGCATAAAGCCCACTAGCGGATGTCATCCATCCCAACATTTACAATGAGTCCGTTTGCGGACAACATCGATCCAAACATTTACAAAGCGTCCGCTTGCGGTCGCCCTTGAAATCAGCACATAATTAGGTTTAGGGGGCTCTGTTCGGCCTAGTCGATACACATGAAGTTGCTGTATCTATCACAAAACTTGCGTGATGCACCCATTTTGGTATTTTTGGAGTAGTTGAAACTACATTTGCAACTAAGAGGACTCAAGCACATGCGATAGAGTGTGGCTGAGAGAGACAACGAGTGACACACACATATATTTAGACAAACGAAGAGAGGGGAAAGAGAGGTAAATACAGAGCGAGAGAGAGAGAGAGAGAGGGAGCGAGAGCGAAAGAGGGAGAGAGAGAGATCGGCGGGATGCGAGCGCAGACCGGTAGAGTGACTCAACGGGTTGCTTGGCGCAAGATACACACGAAGCTGTGATTGAGCATTTTCTCAGATGTTGTGACCCAGTATTTGCGCTTCAGCCCGTCGAAGCGAGCACGATTGGCTCGTATAATGTACTGCTCTGACCCTCGAGTTTATCGACCTATCAGTAAAATCGACGTTGTGATTATTCAAATGCTAAGTGTTCGACAAATGACAGGTTAAAAAATCGGCATCATCGTTGTTGCCAATCTAATTGTATATTGCAATGTAGTTATTAATCCGATTGCCATCAGAAAATCCATGCTTGACAGGCCATTTGTCGACATCAAAATACACCGTTTGGTGAGACAATAATAAGCGTTACATTGTTATGAAACAGTCACGAATGGAATGCGATTCCTTTCTGATTTTAAGTGGTAACAAATTTAATCATACAATAAAGCAAATGTACACAAGACGATCTGTTTTGAGCGGTAACGTTATACAATCAGCTCACTCAATCTCTTGTGAGGATTAGAGTCAACTAGTTTCTGTTGGATACTATCATCGAAATGAGTGTCTATAATCGTCCATTGATTTCGATGCCGAGAATATAAAGCACTTAACTGTTGATTGTCTAGCGGGACAGAGTAGTATGTGATATATATATATATTAATCGACTATAAAACATCGCCAAAATTGATGTGCATAAGTGGTTCACTGAGTGAAAGCTACTATATTTCGAATAGCGATTGAATTGCGGTAGCAAAAGAGGGAGGGGGGAAACTTTTCTTTTACAAGCACAGCCAACACGCACGAACAGCCAAGTCCCGTGAAGGTCAACAGCGCTCGCGCTTACTTGCAAATCGCCGCTAAACGCTTCACTTCACCAGACGAGCGGATGCCATCTGTGTCGTTGCAACTAAAACCCACCCTTCATTCCTCGTGTCAGACTTACTAAAATACCTTAGCGGGTTCGACTACCGCGTGACGGAGTAGCAGCTATCGAATGCATCCCTGATTCCTGACACTTGCAAATGATTTACTTGCAAATGATTGATCAGAAAGCGTGTACCATGCATGTTATCACTCAGTCACTATAGCCAGGCGTGAAATTAGTTAGCTGTACTGTTTTATTATTACTGCTGATAAAGTTCAGTTTTGCACTTTAGTACATTCATCAATAAATATTCTCACAATCTCGCTCTTAAAAATGTACAATACGTCGATCGGCAATGTGTATTGAATTACAGTACATCGATATAACTCGCAGAGGTGAAGCAACGTACTATTTCTAAATCGTATTACATTTTTAGAAATTGGGAGCATAAATGTATCATACATAAAACATCCAAGTGCAACGCAGGTGTGATAAATGACTGCTTAAGACGAGGTATGTAGACTTTGTTTCGTCAGACATTCGACAAGTACAACTTCTATATGTTTTGTTTTTTCTTTAAGCTTTTTTAAATATTATGATTTTATATATAATGGCTCTTAAGATGTATGTTATTTGAGCGCGAATTAGTAACGTATGTAGAAGCTCATCAATGTGATTATACTATAAGAGCATTGACAAAAAAATGAACAGGCAAATTTTCTAATTGGTTGTGGTTTGTAGTCCCTGAATTGGCCATAATAAAAACGGTATTACGTTCGGAAACTAATGTACAATGAGTAGATAATATATGAAGTGGTTTATTTTCATTCAAATGACCACGCGGTTTTGAGATTGTAATAATGAAACGGATATATATTGAACTGGAGTTATATATGTGGTCAGTTCCACAACATCCACGTTTTACGTGTCATTTCGATATTTTCACGCAGCAACGTACGCTGGCGTATTTCGAAATATTATATGACATTTTTCAAGATGTATATTTTTAAAGCAAGTAATAACATACATATGCTCTATACATGTGATTTGACTATAATAACATCCACAAATCGAGTTACAAAATGGTTACAAAAGTGTAAGTTGCCTGCATCAAAAATATCATCACCCACGTACTGCAAACAGGGGTGAGTATTGTCAGTGGCTATATATCAACTGCAAGGAGAGAGAAAGAGACGGGAGGTGAGAATAGAGTGATAGAGCGGTAAAGTGACTGGACGGGTCATCTGAAGCTGTGATTAAGCGCATGCACAGGTGTTGCGACCCCGCATTTGTGATCCAGCCCGGCGTAGCGGCCGCGAGTGGCTCGTTGTGGTATAATTGTCTGATTCGACTTATAGAACATCGACAACATCTATGTACAAACGTGGTTTTCTAAGTGTAAGTTGTCTGTTGAAGAAATATCATCACCCACTCATGAGTTTTGCCATCTGCTACTATTTCGACGTCGAAGGAAGTTCAGTAATGAACTTCCCTAATTACACCGTTAAATATCGAACTGTTTGGATTTACTATAATTGGATGTATTTTTTCACGTCACATCATTCAAGCCACAAATTGGCCGTGTGACGATCCAGCGCCAACACCATCAAAACTCGGAAGCGTATCAACTTCTTCGACGTCGTCTGCCTCGCTATCTTTACGATGCACATGCTGCGCCGCGTTGGTGCGCGCTGCCAGCTTCCTGCAGCCACAGCTATTCGCAGCAGCAACAGCAGCAGCAATCGTGCGACGCAGGTCTTGGCGTTGTCGCCGCTCACGTCGACTGCCACCACCACCACCAGCAGCAGCATACCGTCGTTATGGCATCTGCACCACCGCACGCTATCGAGTCTTCGGTCGCCCGTGGTGCAGTCCGCACTCGATGACCTCGACATCCCACCACTACCGACTGCGAGTGAGATCCACGCAACGATCGCTGCGGCAGAAGCGACTGCCCAGCAAGCACTGCTCGCAAAACGCGTGCAGCACATGCCGATTCGCGCCGTGCACATTGCGCGGAAGCTCGACATCAAAGCGCTGTTTGAGAAACTGTACACCGATCGATTCAACGTATCGCATCACGTGCACAAAGACGCTGTCGTGTTACGTCTGAGTGGCGCAAACGATCCACAATCGACCGAAGCATCGCCTTCGCCCTCCGCTCTACCATCGACCGACGGTCCGACGCTCCAAGTCGCCGGTGGCCTCACGTCCCGTCGCGCGCGGGACAAGTGGGTCGTCTACTTTGACTTTGGTGCGGTCGTGTTCTTCAATTGCGATGCGCAGCTCGTGTCGACGCTGATCAAACACGCAAGTAAGTTTTGCACCGGTGTGTTTGATCGGCGCGTCGGCCACGACGAAGAGCTCGTGCTCGTGTGTCAACCGGCGCTCGATAAATGGAGCCAGCTCGTTGAAAACCACGTGTTGGTGCGCGAAGTCGACCACGTGAGCGTCCACGTGATTGCTGGCGTGTTGGCGCAAACCGTTGCGCTCGAGCACTACGAGCGCCAGGTTGAAGCAATTTTATCGGACTTTGAAGCACTGAACACTGCCGTCGAGCGCAATGGACCACGTGGTGCGCTCTTTGGGTTGGGATTAAGTGGTGGTAAACAGACCGAAGCACAGCAGCATCGCAAGTTGTTCAAGATCGTCGCAACGAACAATACGCTGTTGATCGATTTGGTCTCGAAATTGCGCGTGATCGACCGGAAGCGACCTGGCGACGCTGCGTGGAGCCACACGCGGTACCACAGCATGTGGGAATCGCTGCTAGAAGAGTTTGAGTTGCACGAACGGTTCAACAACTTGAATTTCAAATTGGAATTGATCCAACACAATACGAAGGTGCGGATGTATGCGAGAATGTATGCAGATGTAAACGAGAATGTGTGCGGATGTATGCGAGACTAACGCATTTGCTACGCTGTTTGGTTTGGTCTTGAACTGGCTCTCTGGGTCGTGTAGTTCTTTCTGGAAGTGTTGACGCACCACAAGGGCGAGCGCATGGAGTGGTACATCATCATCCTCATTGCTGCAGAACTTGCAATCGGCGTCTACGAACTCGTGATGAAGCTTCACTAATGGTTGTGTAGAGAGCCAGTGCAGCAATCTGTAGGACGTTTGATCAATCCAATCATTCGCTTAGATCCGCACACACACTCTCTCCCAACTCGTCGATCGAATTGACTGTGTATTTGTATCGACACGACCTCTCACGTCCTCCACTGGGTCTCTCTAAACTGGCTCTCTCTCTCTCTACTGTGTCTTGTGGCTCCACTGCGCGTGTTCGTGTGGCGCTTTCCGGTTTGTGAACGCAGCTGCTGGTTTCTTTCCGCCGCTGCGGACGTGCGACCAGTACGCTTGAAACGATTGCGCGTCGGCTGCCGTGAGCGCGACGGGCTTCGTACGGAGCATCGCTGCCAATAAAGTACGCAGCCGCTCGACCTGTGCGTTGTTCAAAGCGCCAGTGGTGCTCGTAGCGCTGAGAGCGAGTGCGTTTGCGTGCAGCAACGTGACGTGGAGCGAGTGGTACCCATGGAACGCAGTCCAGAACACGTGCGACCAGCTGCTGCCAGCGCTCTGACTCGGACTGAACGACGCGTTCGTTGCAAAACGGAATGCAACCAAATGGATCCGCAGTGGCGCTTGTTTAGGAGACGAAAGCGTCAGCGGCAGCGTCTCGAGCACCGGTGCAAACGCCAAGACGCTCTTCCCATTGCTCCGTGCGCCTTCAGGGAAGATCACAACGGGCCCTGACGCATTCGCAACGACATCGGCGAGCTTGCGTGTCTGTAGTAAACGAGTGACGGACGAGCGACGTGTGTCAAAAGAGAAAGGAAAACACTGCGTCAGGACACTATATATCGTAAGCGACAGGCCCATATCTCTTACGCAACATATACACATGTTATAACGGACACTTTTTGCATGCTCAACCTATCAACACATATCTTCTACACGACAACACCACATTCCTAAACGACACACAACCACATCTCCTAAATGACACCTCCACACCTAAGCGACATCATCAAGCAGCGTACCGTTGTGCGATTGGCAGCAATTGGAGCAGCCAACGACCGGTAGATCGCTTCGAGCAAACCGCAGACGTGGACGAGTCCTTTCGACGCACTCGCGTTGTTGTCGTCATTGCCGCTGCAGACAAACACAAACACGGGCGAGAAGCGCTTTGCGAGGTACAGCACCTCCAAGAAGCTCGTGTGGTTGCACACGAGCACGTCTTTTGCGTGGACTGCGCCTTTTGTCGTTGCTTTCGCACCTGGTGCACTGCAGTTGATGCAAACATAGCGATTGACAACACGACAGGTCAGAAAGCGCGCATCGTGAGGCTGTAAATTCGTCGATCAAGCTTATTAGAGCTACAAAGAGACGTACGCAAGTCCAAGGCGACGGGCATTCGCTGCTTCTTCCGAAACAAACACGCCGAGTGTGAGCAGCAGCAGCGAGCACAGCAGCCACTCGGTGAGGCGCTGGAGCAGCCGCCCGAAGAATGGCACGATCGCGAGCACGGACGTGATGACGTTTGTCACCGCGAGCACTGCTCCGAGCACGAGTACGAGTGGTGCACGCACGATCGCGAGCGCCGTGCCGCCGAGGAGCTGCAGTGCTTTGATCGCAATGTTGTTGTGCAGCCGCGTCTGCTGGGGAACGAACGGGTTGATCCCGGTCGAGAGATCCGACCAGCGACTGTACTTCTCCATGCTTATTGCTTGCGTTGTGCGACGTCGATCACGATTTTGTATTTGAGCGACGTACGACAAGAAAAAGATATAACATATATCAATTTATATTAAACGACCACATATAAACACAATCGCAATCGCACAACACAATCACAATCACAATCACTACGCAACGCAGTCATGGGCTCGAAGCGCAACGCGAAGAGCACTACCCTTGCACCGACCAAGACGCTGCCATCCACGGCGTCAACTACAGGATCTGTGCAGCCAGACAACGATACAGAGGAGTTCATCTCCGAGGAAGAGTACCGCAAGAAGTTTGAGCCCGTGGCGCCGTGGAAGCGCAAGAACATCCCAGACCACGGTCCACTGCGCGACCAGCAGCACGCACTCATCTTTATCGCTGTCGGCATCGCAGCGACACTCGCGTACGAGTACACCGAGTACGTTGATTGTGTCTCTCTATCGGTATGCAACAGACTCACACGTACACGTACCCACACGCAAACAGCTACTTTGACCAGATCCACCGCGTGTTTGCGTACGTTGCGATCTGGTTCCCGCTCTGGTTCCGCTTGCTCTCGCGCGTGTCGCCTGCACTGAGCGACGAAGAGATCGCAGCGCGTGAGCAGCTCGCATTTCAACAAGAGCTCGATCGACTCGCGCACGAAGAAGACGAAGTCGACGATTGAGTTGTCAGGAGCTGCTGGGGATCACACGACGCATTGCTTTTGTTCGAAACAACTCCGATACAAACTTTCATACAATAGTACACACCGAATCCGACGCTTTTGTTGTTACTCTCGCACTCTCTCTCTCTCATTTGTTATGTTGCACTATTGTACGTAGTACGACCTATTGACGCAGAAACCAACATGCTTTTGCGTTATTACCATTACCTACTTCCATGGCAGTCGGTACGCTGGAATTCGTACTCGTGTTCGAGTGATTTGAGTATTTCGTACGCGTCCACATTTATTTGGTGTTGTTGTGCTTCTCTCTTGAAGTGAATTGCCCAGTGCCGTTTGGTGTAGCGTTTGTTGGGCGAGTCGATTTGCAC
>JAADXH010000639.1:0-19027 GCA_023337595.1 Globisporangium camurandrum
GCCCCCCCCCCCCCGAGCTCCATCGACGTCATGGACAACGCTGTCATTCGCATGTTCTCAGTATCTGTGGAAGTAATTTACGCGTGCAAAGCACTTCTGCTCTACTTGCCGGCTTACTTTGCACAGTTGAACCCAAAGGAGGAGATGTTTGGGTAGATCAAGTACTGGCTCGCTCGAGCGACCGCCTTCGCAATTATACATTACTTGAATATATGCTCAAGCACTGTGGCTTTATCGATCAAGAACAGAAGAACCAAATTGTCGCCAACTGTTATAGAAATCATGAATGTTGTTGTTATGGCATAAAATACATTCGTTTTTTGTCTTTTCATATCAAGTGAACGTTCACTACATCAAAATACTGATACACACGTGTGTTCGTGTTTGTGAAAAAGTAATTATTTCAATACAGGCAATCCTCCGAAATTGACACACAGCAATTTCACATACCCCGCTCAAAACGATAATTTACGCTGTGAAGCCAATCGCATCATTTTTGACAAGACTCATCATAGCCACTCATATATATGTCATTGCCATCGAAACAACGGCATCACGTTTTAATCGACATTGCAAAACGCAGTGTTCTCATCGACTGCGGCACGATATGTCCGCCTCGACAAGGAGTAGCACCAAACGATCAGAGATTACGTCCAGTCATCACCCGAGACGCTATACAAGAAGCTAGCTGCATGGACGGCCGCCAAGCTCAAGCTCCCTGCGCCTCCGTCGCGATCGACGCTCAATCGTATATTGCAGCGGCCAGCAACTGAAGCAATTCGCCCCCTGGCAAAGACTCTACGTGGCGTGACCTGCTCTCAGCTCGAGGAGCGACTTATGATGTGGATCGATGCCTGTGAGTCGTGGAAGTTGCCGATTAATCGTAATCCTGCCATAACTTATCCCTTTATGTTTTGCAAAGTCTCTAATATTTTATAAAAATTCTCCATTTTTGGACGAGTCCATTTCGGAGGATTGCCTGTAGTACATTACAACTGGAACCACTATGTTGTATCAGACAATATGTATAATGTTGTGAATTTCAAACAAATTTGGACATTTTCAAAACAAACATGTCAGCTGTAGGTGCTCTACACTAAAGTGAAGTCAACACTTTCGTTTGAGAAAATACCTCGTGTGAGCGACAATCCAAACATAGCTGACGTGCGTTGCGCAACCCAAACGACAATCCCGCCAAATCTACAATCGATCTTTATCAAGAATCTACCTGGTCGTGTACAGGTGTGTTTTCAGCGTGGACTGCATATGCATGCATGCGATGATACTGTATATAAATGTGCGTGCGTGTGAGTATCGTTCTTGCTTTGCTTGCAACACATCGCCACGACGAGACGCCGAGTAATCCTTGTCAGAGTCGTAACGAACTGATACAAGCGTTCATCTTCGGATGGCAGCATATGCACACGCAAGGCGCTGCTGGGAGAGCGTTCGTCTGCAGTGTTAGGCGACAGAGCATAGGTATGTCCAACCAGGACGTTCTATCGCGACCGGTACGGCAGGCGTCGACTATTTTAAAGAAAATGACTATATGGCGCGGTGGTTCTTGCGCTCGACAGCGCCACATACAACATTGCCGTCGAACATGCTGTATCCAACATACCCGCTCTCGCAGCCGACGTTCCAGTCGTGGGAGGAACTGCGGCGACGCCTTTGGCTGCTACTGCGACTTCGATTCTCCGCATCATCAACCAAGCCATTGCGCGATTCGTCCTCTCTTCGACGTCGGGCTACGATGATCTAACGCCGATTACACGGCGTGTGACGCCAAGATTGCTCAATCTCGCACCACCGCCTCCACTCTTCTTTCCTGTGCGTGCACCGGTTTCTCCCATCAATGCGTCGCACCATCTGACTTGTTTGCCAACCGCTACGACGTCTTAATTACAGCCCCCTGAGCCGCCGACACGGACAGCCACGCGATCAATCGCTTCGGGATTAAATTCCTCTACCCCAAGCGCAGCGATATCATGTACTGGGTCGCGTCCATTGCTTGTTGCGCTCCCTCGACCGATTGCGTCCCCCATACTACGCTACGAGATGATTAGCAGCAGCGATATTCACGTGAAAAATGCGCCAAAGATGCAAAATGCTCAAGTCGAACCTGCTGCTGTATCAGCCGCAACTCAAGCTCATGTAGCATCGCACAAGTACACGTCACTCCAGCAGCTGTGCCACCTTGGCTTGCGGACTTGAGCTCGAGCTCACTCAAGATGCGCAGCTTGGACAACATGATCTTCATACGATTGACGTATTGCTGCACTAAACGGCGCAGCGGGGCAACATTTTGGTGCAAAAGTCAACCAACATGGCGAGCTAGGCAGCATGGAAGTTGAAGGCGATACAGACATCGAAGAAGTGATTGCCAATGACGACGACATCTAGAGCGTATAAGACCAGAACGAACACGATGCTAACGAACATATGGACGCTGATGATCAAGCTACAGATGCGAACTACGACGTCGACGCTGCGGATTTGGTTGCTCCAGAAATGAACGACGCGGACACCGATGGCGAAACACAAGCTCTAGATGCTGCAAACGCGATGGAAACAGAAGATATCGGCGTCGTTGCTGTGGAAAGCTCGAAACAGCACTGACTATTGATGTGTGAGTCATTTACTACATGTCAGATGCTGAGAAGAAAGAGTTTGAGTGAGACACAAGGGAGGATCATATTGACGACCAGAGGCCGCCGCATGACGCATTTTCTCGCGACATTGATGACGACGCGCAAAAATATTAACTTATTCTTTCAGTTTCTTTCACGCGCTCTTTAGAGTGTTATTGAGTCGAACTATTACGAGCGTGAAAAGCGACACGAGCGCGCGTTCGTTGTAATTTCTACACAAAAGCGCAACCTACGCAATGTAGGGACTCTCGAAGACATAAAGGGACGCGGGTGCATGCATGCGCCGATTAAAGCGCATGAGATCGTCGCGCTGTCGGTATAATCCTCATCGACGTATTTTGTAGTCACATACTCGGCATTGCACACCGCAGGCGATGAACGCCTGATGGCGCTCTTCCAGCGGGTTCATATGGGAGTGTATTGCTCCGCAACCAGTTTACAACTGTGCTCTCCAACCTGCACTTTACAATCAATCGAGCGTGCCCAGAGATCGACACGCTGAAGACGACATTCCACGAGCGGTGGCATGTAGACGCCGAGATTGAGTTTCGACGAAGGTGTTTTGCCAGCGACATCTCGCCACAATATAACGTAACATATATACCGAATCGATTTCGCACGAAGATGTTCGTGTTGTGCAACGGAGAGACATGGAACGGCATTAGGAACGCTGTCTTACACTATTTTCTCAGTCCGCCGCATGCAGTCTGAGGCTACATAAACATTTCTTACGTTTTTCATGTTGTCCTCGTAATAATGAGACCTATATATGAAAGCAGCTTATCGACTTTGATCGCCCTGCTCTAGACAACAAAACCGGACTTGCAGCTGTGATGCGCAACTTGATCACAGCAGCAGATCAAGACAAAAAAGATGGCACGTGATCAATCGTCCTCTACTACACTGGCGCTGCTGCTGCAACTTCTCACGATAGAAGTCTGTGTAGTTGGCAAAGTGATGACACACCGACTCAGATTTTGTTAAGAGTGGTTCGAGACAATCTCGAGAAGATGGGTTAAGTTGATCGTCACGATCAGCTCCGTTTACAATATTATAGTTTGGATACAAGCTTTTAGGAAGTACTACAACACGCTGATCATAAGACTAGTAGATCTTGCGCTCGTAAAAAGCTATGAGGCGCACACTACAGTAGCACAACGCAATGAAAGACCCGCGTTGAAACGCGCCGAGTTTATGACGCTCTTGCACACGCAACAGATAACTATAAATGCAAGCGACTTTGATGGTGCAGGCGGTCTGCTGACGCCAACCCGATGTTCGCCTATTGTGAACGTGAAGAACACGGTCGCGCCCAACAACGAGTTCCGACGACGCGCGCAATTGCAAGTGCAATGGCCAATTAAATGCATGTTGTGTAATTCAGAACGAAAGGATAGAAGAGAAACGACACCAGCTACTATTGCGTCGAATGCACAGAGAACAACAAACGCAAGTACTTAGAAGTCCTCTGAAACACGCACACATGCATTGACATTTGCACGACGAATGGAAGTGCTGCATTCCACCGTCGATCCACAATACGATCCAGATATCCCGACGACCGGCAAGTGCCAGCGCATGCGCTACGCTTTGGTCGAGTTGGAGAAGAACAAGAGTGAGCGCGAGTCGGACGACGACGCGGACGACGACTTTGGGGACGAAGAACGCGAGGATGTTGTGTAGGTCGAGCAGGCCGATTGCTGGTGGGAGCTCGTTTGAACGCAGACACATCACTGTTGTTTGTATGTGAATTGTGTTCATAGTCTTTCATTTGTGTGTCTAACGTATCCCGAACGCATAGCTAATGCGCAAACTCATCTGGCAGCACACGACATCACTGTTGTACATGTTCAAAAGCAACTCAATTTGCTCGACAGTTTTCACCTTTTGCTTGCGCTCTTGATGCGCACCATACAAAAACGAGACAAGCTGAACCATAAGATGTAGTCCAAGACAGCATACCGTATTGACTTAGGAACTAGTGTTGTTTATGACAACACGTTTCTGTTCCGGTCTTCACGCAAACCGGGCGCCTCTTCTTGCCCCTACGATAGATTATAGAATATGCATGTTGCCTGAGACAACATGATATCTATACTTGCATGAAAATTTCCGGGGTTAGAGTTGCTTAATGTGATTGTAGTACATCTATCAGAATTTTATGTCCTTAAACGCATTACATAGTAAATAAATAACGAGGCTATTTTGCGTCGTTGGTTGTATAATTGAGAGACACAAACAATTTCTTGTGCGGATACGATAGTCTGCAAATACGAAAGTACACGTTGCTAATATTGTAACAGCATTAGAAATGAAAAGTATGGCGGTTGATTTACTAAACTATATAATGGTAATACCTTGCTGATAAAAACACTTAGCAAAACATAGTAAAACCAAACGCTTTGATATGATAAGAAAATAGCGTACGGTGTTAATATATGAATAAATTCCTGGAAATTTCTGTGTAGATCAAACTACACTATTCACACATCCCACCTACATTACAACATATGGTTAGTGCTACAGGTAAGAACATACAAAAACCATTAGGGTAGAGCTCATAAGTGTGAACAAAATATGTCTTTATAATTTGAAGTGGGATAACATATTGTTTTATACAATAAAAATCTATTCAAAGTCAATATATATTTAAGTGTCAAAATTACCTGGTTTGTAGCACAACAAAAAAATACGTTTACAATTCTTAGATTCTGTTGAGGCGAACAATTGCGTAAAGAAGTTTTGCAAGGTACTAATTCAACATATGTACCTTCTTGCAAACTTTCTTAAAGCGTTTGATGAACAATAAAATATCGTAAAACGAATGGTCCCATTGTGGTTCCGTAGATGTAACTCATTTGTTTGTGTTAATAGATTAGTCGTAGAAGCTGCCGCTGTGCTGAAATTGCAATCGAATTTGATGCTAGTCAAAAATACACTTAATCTTAGAAGCATACACAAATACACAAGCATGGGTAATTCCAACGACAGTTAATAGAGTCTACAGTGGTCCCACGAAGAATACCGTTTTACTTGGTTGTCATTTGCAGCATGTATCTATAAAAGTTCAGCTATGCTGATATAATTAATACGTCGTGAATGGGAAAATGAATCGCGTATATTTGAAACATTTCGCTCCATACTGCGAAACATACGAAATTTTTGCCGACATATTGCCTCGATGTCAAGGTACATTTTTATGATCGTCGGTCATTCCTCATACCCTATTAAATCAGGATGACCAGCAGGCTTCGCACGTTCAGTACTACTATCTCACTTCTATACATACCATATCGCAGTTGAAGTTGAATGTCAGCGATAGATGAAGTGTACGCTACTGAAAGAGCGCAAAGGGGGTCTTTTGGGGTACGTGTTAGTCATTGCCAATGGCACAAAACTGTAAGTTGGAGCGAAATATGACCAGTTGTACATACATCGTGTTTGACGTGTTTAATCGTTCGAGTTTTGCATTATAAACAACGGCTGTATAGAGCAAGCAAATATCGTTTTTTCGGCGATAGACCGTCAATATTGTATTTGGCACGTTGGTCAGCATGTTCGACGTGGTACTATTGCTTACGCATGTTAATATGTGATAATCCAGCAGAATCACAATTAACTACTGTGCAGTCTCCATACGTCGCCAGAAATCGCGTCACAAATACCAAAACAAGGGACAAGTGATACAACAACAGCATCACAGCATTGTATCAGTGACGTGGCGGCGTTGGTACACAAACAAACAACAATCCCCGATTACGTACGACTATCCTCGGAAATTCATACAAGTACAGTAAAATATCATCTCGTCGCTTTAAACATCGCAAAAACTTAGTATCGCCCTGTTCAGAATGCAAGACTCGAACTAATACACCACCAGCAGCAACAGGACATCAAATTCATTCCAAAACTTGTCAAAAAGGTGCGTTAGCTTATACTATGATTGCCGGACAGACGAACACACGATCAAACGTTATGTTCAGTACTATATATAGAATGTCACATAAGTAATTGTAGTTTATGAGTCAAACATCAAACCTTAGTTTATTGTAATGACGGTACTAAAATGAAACCAACGATATTGTAGTGCTTCACTTGAAACCGCAAGAAAGTATTTCGTACCAACAAGTCATTTTGGTAAGTGAGAAAGTACCGTGCCATGGCTGCCAGTCTCTCTGTAATCGGGTCAACTGACTTGACCCATTTATAGACTTATTATTTTAGTAAGTCAAAGAAGATAATAATATATTAGTAAAGTAGATTAGATGTTTAGATATTAGTTATTAGTTAGATGATGTGGACTATATTATTTAGGAGAGGAAGCTCGCGGATCGAGTTCAACGAAGGGTTTTAGTGAGATGCTGACGTGTGGGCATTTCCCTTGCATATGTCACTAGTTAGTCAGAGTGCTAACTAGTTTGAGTGGTAGCTAGGCAGATTGCGAGCATCCGCACATGCAAGTAAATAAGCAGTTTAAGAATCACCACGCTCAACACAAGTCTTTGTTGCTGAGTCGCTTACGCTATTGAGGGAACTGTTCAGTACCACTCGTCACGCTCTTGCTTCTACGTGAAGCAAGACGCTTCCTCGCGCAAGGTGGTGTTTAAGGTCCCGTTACACTCTATAAATCTCAGAGAAACTACGAAAATCCGGTCAAAGCGCAAGACTCGAATTCGTGCTCGAACCACACACGCATTATACTATTCTTGAAGTGGAATAATCAGTACACTCCAATCCTGAGCATGCTGAAACAACGGGCTTGGCAGCTTTTGCTCGGACGGACGGACAATACACGCACGCACGCTGGGTTTAGAACTGATCTTCTTGGGTATCAATAATATTTTCCAATTTGACATTCTTACGAGTTTTAGATGATGGCGGTCATTGTACACCGTAGCTTGTCATTCAGACATCAAATGTTACTTTTTGTATTGTTCGTATTTGAATACATTAGTATCGGATTATATATGTAAACACGTGTACAGTATTTAAGTTTGCAAAGTACTACTGTAGTGCACTATTGTAAATATGTTCGATGGTCTTAAAGTTTGGACTAAACAGGACAAAATACTAAACTCTTACGCGCTGTCCGTTGACGTCGGAATCTCGTAGATTATTTGTTACGTATGAAATCTGCTGCAAGTTTGCGATTTTGCGTCAACAAGCACAGCAGCTTCGGCTCACTTGCACACTTGCACATTCGCCCCTCCACACGACGCACAGCTCCGCAAAAGCAGCAAAAGCACCTAGACAACCTACACAACCATGAGCGGCATTGCGAAGAACATCTACATTGTCGCAGCGAAGCGCACGGCGTTTGGGAACTTTGGCGGCAAGCTCAAGGACATCTCGGCGACCGATTTGTGCGCGTCGGCCGCAAAAGCTGCAATCGCGGCTGCGAAGCTCGACCCGTCGCTCATTGACGCCGTGCAAGTTGGAAACGTGTCACAAACGTCGTCGGATGGCGCGTACATTGCGCGCCACGTCGGCCTCAAAGCCGGTGTCCCGATCGAGAAGCCAGCGCTCACGATCAACCGCTTGTGTGGCTCCGGATTCCAGTCCGTGATCGGTGGGATCCACGAGATCTTGCTCGGTGAAGCGGAGATCACGCTCGCCGGCGGTGCAGAAAACATGAGCCAAGCGCCGCTGGCGGTCTACGGCCACCAAGCGCGCTTTGGCGTGGGTCTTGGCGCAGGCTTGAACCTCCAGGACACGCTCTGGTCGGCGCTGACGGATTCGTACTCGAAGACACCGATGGGGATCACGGCCGAGAACTTGGCAGTCAAGTTCAACATCACGCGCGACGAGTGCGACGCGTTTGCGCTCCGGAGCCAGACACTGTGGGCAGAAGCGAACGCTGCGGGGCACTTTGACGCCGAGATTGCACCGATCGACGTCCGCGTCGGGCGCACCACCGAGTCGTTCGGGACGGACGAAGGCCCGCGCGCTGTGACGTTGGAGAAGCTCGCGAAGCTCAAGCCCGTGTTCAAGAAAGACGGCGGCGTCGTGACGGCAGGCAATGCGAGTGGGATCAGCGACGGCGCCGGCGCGCTCATTCTCGCGAGCGAAGACGCCGTGCGGCGCCACAACCTCACGCCACTGGCGCGCGTCGTGTCGTACCAAGTGAGCGGCGTCGACCCGACGATCATGGGCATTGGCCCCGTGCCAGCGATCCGTGGCGCGTTGCAGCGCGCAGGCTTGTCGATCAGCGACATTGACATGTTTGACATCAACGAAGCGTTCGCCGCGCAGTGGCTCGCGTGCGTGAAGGATTTGGGACTCGACCCGTCGATCGTGAACCAGTCGGGCGGTGCAATCTCGCTCGGCCACCCACTCGGCGCGAGTGGTTCGCGCATTACGGCACACTTGGCGCACGCACTCCAACGCACGGGGAAGAAGTACGCAGTCGGATCTGCGTGCATTGGCGGTGGCCAGGGCATTGCACTCGTGTTGGAGAACGCTGCGTAAGCGACAAGCGTAGGAGCGTACGCGACGAGAATGAGAATGAGCATCGCTCTTGAGAGGAACGACAACAATGAGCTGAAAATGAATGGAAAATGATGTCTGCATGATTTGATTCGGTTTGCTATTTTAGCAGTAACAAAAAAACACAAATGTGCAACAATGAGCTGAACGAATATGGGAATGAGATGAAAATGAGGTGCACGAGGTCAACAGCAATGCCCTCAACCTCATTTTCTGTGCCCTGTACCGCATGTGCTCTACACTCTCGCTCTCGCTCTCGCTCTCGCTCTCGCTCTCGCTCTCGCTCTTCACTCACACTAGCGGCGGTCGCGGTGGTAGTCGCGCGACCCACGCCGTTCACGCGACCGCGAGCGCGAGCGATGGCGGTCGCTCCGGTCGCTCCGGCCCCGCGTCGACGATGAGTGATGGTGCCGGTCGCGCGACTTGGAGCGTTCGCGCGACCGACGACGTTCGCGGCCACGGTCACTCCGGTCACGGTCTCGGTCACCACCTCGGTCGCCACTGCTGCCGCCATAGCGCGACGACCGGTCGCCTCCACGGTCCCGCGAACGACTCCGGTCACGCGGCGGATCCTCGCGACGCGACGACGGGCGGTACCGATCGTTTGCACTCGGTCCCATGTCGCGCATCGACATCCCTGGACGGAACACACCGATGGGCTCTCTAAATTGATATGTAATCGTAACAAATATACAGTGTTAGTACTCATTTGCAAGATATAGAAGCGTTCTGTAGGTCATCATATCAACTCAAAGAGTCCACACACTTGAACACCCAAAACGCACCGGCCCGAGTACTTGACGTTCACTGCAGCGCTGCCTTTGCGCGTGTCGCCAATTCCACCGCCAAACTTGCGCGGGAGCCAGTCCCGGACGGTCCGACCACGCTCGACGTCAACGACGACGCGGCGGCCGTCGATCTTCTTGCCGTCCGCGTGCTTGAACGCAGCTTTCAAGTCACTCTCGTGCTCGTACTCGACAAACGCAATGCCCCGCGACTTGTTCTCCGCGTCTTCGACGAGCCGCACGCGCTTCACGGGTCCGTACGTCTCGAATTCCTGTCGCAGTTGCTTCTCGGTCGTCTCGTAGCTGATGCGCCCGACAAACAGCGTCTTGTACGCGTCGCTCGTCTTGCGCTCGTCCGCCGCATGCGGGTCCCCTGATCCACGAGCGTTAATAGAAGTAAATACAAGACAAGAGCAGGCAGCTAGACGTACACTGCGCACGCGCAGCGACCATCTGCGCATCGGCTTCGGCCATGCGCTCGAGGCGCTTGCGCTCGCGTCGCTCTTTTGGGGTCTCGCTCACGACGCGCGGCGGCGGCGTCTCGTTCTCAAACTATTGTGTAGACAGAGAAGCGTCAGTACTGCTAACGTGGTCGTGCTTGTATTGGATGACACGCTTGCTGTTGTATTTTTCTATTCGATTCTGCCAACGACGACGCGTACCTGGTCGAGAAACGCCGTGATGCCGTCGTACGGCGGCATCTTGCGCTTGATGATCTTTGGTCGATACTCAAGTGGCGCATTTGGCTCAAACAGCGCTTTCAAGTGCACGGGCAAGTGCGTGATCGCAGGTCCCATGCCACTGTTGCTCATTTGCCCCTTCGGCGTCATCTTGCGATGCGCGTTCGGATTCATCTTTGCTGGTGGGGTTTTGAATGGATGGGTTGTATGCGTGCGTGCACTCTCTCTCGTGAGCTATCGACTGCTTATAGCGCGCGTGTGGTCGTTCTCGCGTCACGTCACGCTTCAGCACGTTCACAGCGCGAGCTTTTATCGATGGCGAGCGATCTGTCGTGTGCAAAATGGCGATCAAACCACAAGCTAAATATTTTGACAGAAATTAGTATATGATGTGTGCACACAAGATATTATGTCTTTTACATTTTGAGCACTTGACGCGTAGCGCAATCTCGGATCTGCATCGACGACATCAGCAAGCGAGACGACGACGACGACACTGCGTTGCACGATGCGAATCGCGCTGCAGATCGCGCTGCGCGCAGCTGCGCTCGCACTCGTGCTGCTCACACCAGAGATCGCACGTACAACGGACGCACGCGGCGTGTCGGTGAATCTCGAAGCGAGCTGGCCGAGCTCGCCGCTCTTCCCACTGTTTGAGACAAGGTGCGTGTAAAAGATCGCATCACTGGAGCCCCCGAGCTCCTTCCAGCACTTGCTCACTCGATGTCTGTTGTGTGCGTACAGCGAGTACCTTGCGGACGAGAACCCAGCGTTCTTCTGGCAGTTTGTCGACCGCCTCCGTCCACAAACTGCCGCCATTGCTGCTGCTACTCAGCATACCACCGACACCGATGACAATGCCGTCGACACGCTTGCAGCACTTGCTGTCAATGAAGCGCTCCACGTTGCACCGGACGCTAAGAACGTACGTCTATCGCATATCACAGAGCGCGTCTTTTGTCTCTTCTCACTCACTCCTTCCTTCCTTTCGCTCTCTCTCTCTCTCTCTCTCTTTCTTTCTAAAGCTCTTGGAGTTGACACTCGCAACGCGCACGTACTCTGTCAAAGTTGAGATGCACCGTCAACTCGGCTTGGATTCCGGCGTCCGGGCGTGTAACAGCACGACCGACACGTGGGCGGTCGTCTACCGTGAGCCGCACTGTGTCGACGCCGTTGCATGCACGGCCAGCGACCTCGCTGCAGCACTTGCAACGGACGCAAATACAAACGCAACGTGCGTTGCAACAAGCGTCCACGACGTCGCGCTTGCAAACGACCACGTGTTTGTAACCGCAGCAATTGCAACCCAAACACAAAAGACGGTGCTGTTGTATGGCGCACTCGGCACGCAGGCGTTCTATGCGTTCCACGACGTCTTGGCGCGTCAAGCAGAAGCAGGCGACGTCCAGTACATTGTGCGGCACTTTGCAATGGACTCGGACCGACCGACGCGCCTTCAGGGCTTTGGCGTTGCGCTCGATATCAAGAACATGGAGTACAAGACGATCGACGACTCATCGTTCAAAGCCAGCGACGCTTTGGAGGGAGAGAACGACGACGACGACGACGAAGAGAACGACGACGACGACGAAGAGGAAGACGACGTCGATGGTCTGTTGTTCCAGACGCTCGTGCGGCGCCATCGGCCACTCGCCGCGACGCTCCGACACTTTCGCACGTTGTTACTGCAGCACAACAAGCGCTCGAGCGATTCGATTGACAAACCAGACGCTAATGACGCAATCAAAGCGTGGCACCTCCAAGACGTTGGCTTCGCCGCAGCGCGGGAAGTCGTCGAAGCTGCTGCGCCACTCCAGCGGCTCGAGACGCTCGCACAGGACTTTCCAAAGCACGCAAAGCGTCTTGCAATTGCAGTTGCGAAGCGGCCGCTTGCTCCAGCAATCCGAACAGCGAGTGACCAGCTGCGCGCTGCTGCAATCGCGTCCGACGTCCTGAACAAGTTGTTTGTGAATGGCATTGCAGTCGACCCGACGCAGCGATCGTTCAATATCTTTGACTTTATGGCGACGCTCAAAGCCGAGTGGTCGATCGCGAAGCGGCTGGACGCATTGCCGTTGAGCGCAAACGAACGCGCGACGATGCTCGAGAACGTCCGTGCGACGCAACGCAGCGACGCTGTCGTACGCATTCACGTCCGTGGGTCTCCGACCGGGACAGCGCCGTTCTATCTGAACGACATTGCGACCGACCCAAAGACTGCACAGTGGCCAACGGACGTCGATGCTTTGCGTCGCCCAGCGTGGAACGTTGTGTTTTTACGCACGAACATGTACGAGTGCGTCGTGGCGTTCGATCCATTGGCAACGAGCGCCGGTCGCTCGGTGCTCCAGCAGATTGCGTTCTTACAAATGCGCGGCGCGCCATTGCAGTGGGGCTTGCTCGTGTCGTCGGCCGATTTGCTCGCAGCGCCGACACGTGCAGTGCGCCAGGCGGTCGTTGCGACCTACAAGACTGCAGGACGTGCAGACAAAGCGACTGCGTGGCACTTTGCCAAGCTGCTGTTCTTGGCGCGTGCGCAGGATGTCGCGCAGGCCAGTAGAGATGGTGCCAGCGGCTTTGGGAGCGGCCGCGTCGTCGCGTCGTATCTCGAAGGCGTTGCAGACGAGAGTGTCGTCCACGTGACGCTCCAGCACCTCGTCACGAGCTTTGTGGATGCGACGTTTGGCTTAAAACCACGCAAAGAGTTGGAATCGGAGGCCGTTGCGACGCTCACAAGCGAATTGTATGACGACGACGTCCTCAGTATGACGGAATGGATCGAACGCAAGCACTTGCCGCTCGAATCGTCGCTGTTCAACGGCGTCTTGCGGTCCGACATTGACATCCAGGCGGACTTGATGGGCAGCATCGGTCGCGACCAAGCGCTGTATCAGGACTTGGCGCGACGGGATCTACTGTCGAATGAAGATGGCGCGGATCTGATTGAAGAGCTTTTGGCAGCTCAGGAGACGTACCCGTCGTACTTTACGCTGTTTGATGCAGGTGCAAGTAGCCGCCAAACACGGCCGACGCATCTTTTGGCGCACGACGCGGATGCGACGATCGAATTGCTGATCGAAACGCACGTCGACTACGTCCATGCGCCGCAGTCGCTACTGTTGCCGAAGAAACAGACGCTCTTGATTGCTGCGGACGTGAGCGACCCTGTGCATGCAGCACACGTGTTGGAAAGCGTGAAAGCCGTGTTGGAAGACTCGAACAAGGCGCTTCGGCTCGGACTCGTCCCGCGTCTTGGAGGCAGCAGTGACGATAAAGAGACGACAGCAATGCAGGAGCTCGTGGCGTCGATCTGGACAGCAGTCGGGACGACCGACAACGCAGCGCATTTGCGCTTTGTCCTCGACGCATTGCGGTGCGTCGTGCGTGGGAAATCGGTCGCTGCGACGCGCACGAAGCTGCGCAGCCTCCTCGACGATCGCAACGACGCCGCGAACGACGACGATCCAGTCGTTGCGACGCTCCAGCGCATCGTCGATGGCAACGACAGCGACAGTCACAACGTCCTGTCGCCCGCCAAGCGCGCGGGGCTTGCGCGCCTTCAAACGATCCTCCACCAGCGCTTGCCGCGATCGTCGTCCACACGCGCGCAGCTGTTTATCAACGGCTACCCGATCGAATTGCCGACAAGTGCGCTCACTGCTGCGGACGTCGCTGCGCTCACGGCGTTTGATGCCACGTACCGGAGCGTCGCAGTTGCGAAAGCGTTTGTCAAGAAGACGCCACCACTGCATACGATCGAAGAAGCGAACGCTGTGAGTCTACTCGTCGTTAAAGTGTGCGACCTCGTCGATCGATACACGCAGACCGACCGGACGCCAAGTCTTGAGGTGGCAGCTGTCGGTGACGCTGCAGAAGCGCTCGTCGTGCGGCTGCCAGGCGACGCAGCGCTCCACGTTGCTGCGTACTTGGATCCGCTGTCGGAAGCGACGCAGATGATCAGTTCACTGTTGCTCATGCTCCATCGCCAATTGAACGCGAGTGTGGAGATCGTGCTCTTACCCACAGCTGACCATGCAGAGTTTCCACTTCAGCGCTTCTATCGGTACGTGTTTGATACGAAAGCGACAACGTTAACAAAACCAACGGCCGCGTTTCGGAAGTTACCGATCGCACCGATTCTCACAATGAAGATCGAAACGCCCGAAGCGTGGAACGTCCAAGTCCACGCAACGACCGAAGACCTCGATAACTTGCGTGTCGATGCGTCGAGTGCGAGTGACGTGCGCGCAACGAAGACTGCGACGTTCCAGCTCGAGAGTCTGTTGGTCTACGGCCAATGTCGCGACAAGACGTTGGAGTTGTACACGCCGCCGCACGGTCTGCAACTTGTTTTGGAGCGCGACGTGGGCGCAACGACGCGTTTGCACCGCGATACGCTCGTGATGCGCAACTTTGGGTACTTCCAGCTCCAAGCGACGCCGGGCGTCTGGTCGCTCCACCTCGCGCGCGGCCGTGCGACCGAGTTGTTTGAGATTGTCGACCTCACAACCGACGCAGCACTCCCAACAACGCCGATGGTCGTCAGTGACTTTGGCTCACACCTCGCACAGCTCGTTGTCCGGAAGCGCAAAGGCCGCGAACACGATGAACTCCTGGATCCTGCTGCCTTGCAGACAACGACTGCAAATGAGGAAGGAACGACCGTCGAGCCGATTGCTGCAGACGCTGGACTGTTGAGTCCATCGTACTGGGGCTCGATGGTCTCGTCGCTGCTTGGGAAGAAGAAACCGATGCCTGCGACGTACAACCCAGTAGTGGATGATGCGGCAAGCAACACAGTGAACGACACGGGCGCATCGTCGTCCGCAATGACAGCGCCAGTCGTCGTGAATCGTGGCCGCTCAGGCGAGACGATCCACGTGTTCTCACTTGCATCCGGTCACTTGTACGAACGGTTCCTCAAGATCATGATGTCGAGTGTTCTCAAACGCACGACGAACCCCGTGACGTTCTGGTTGTTGGAGAATTTCTTGTCCCCGGCGTTCAAACAGTCGATTCCCGCTTTGCGAAGTGCATTTGGGATGGACATTCGGCTCGTGACATACAAGTGGCCCAACTGGCTTCGGCAACAGACGCAGAAGCAACGCGTGATCTGGGGCTACAAGATCTTGTTTCTAGACGTGTTGTTCCCACTTGGCGTCCAGAAGATCATCTATGTTGATGCGGACCAAGTCGTCCGTGCAGACCTCTTAGAACTCTGGACGATGGACCTCGACGGTGCGCCGTACGGCTACACGCCGTTCTGCAGCGACCGCAACGTTGGGTTCCAGTTCTGGCGCCAAGGGTACTGGAAAGACCACCTACGCGGTCGGCCGTACCACATCAGTGCACTGTACGTCGTCGACTTGGCGCTGTTTCGTCAGATGGCAGCGGGCGACGCATTGCGGGCGACGTACGATCAACTGAGCGCCGACCCGCACTCGCTGTCGAACTTGGATCAGGATTTGCCAAACTACACGCAGCACCAGATCAAGATCTTCTCGTTGCCGCAGGAGTGGCTCTGGTGCGACTCGTGGTGCAGTGACGCGTCGAAAGGCCACGCAAAGACGATCGATCTGTGTAACAACCCAAAGCACAAGGAACCGAAACTCGACATGGCGAAGCGCGTGATCAGTGGCGACTTGTTCAACGAATCGTGGATCGAATTGGACCAGGAGATCAAGGACGCTGAGAGTGCGTTTATTGCGACTGCGGAAAAGTGAGACAGAGAGAGAGAAAAGAAGAGAACGGAGGGTGCATTGCCGATGGAAAACCAATAGTGACAAAAGCAAGTTTTATACTGCTAGTAACGAGAAGCTTCAATTTGATTAGCAGCAAACATTTTTGCAATTTTCGCCTCAACCATGTTGTCTATGCGATGGCTCACCTCGCTCGTCGCGACTGGCGCAATCTGTGCGGCAGCAGGGCTCGTGCTCGGCAAGAAGCAGGGGTGTGCTTCGACTAGCAGCGCTAGCAGTAACGACACACCCAGCAATGGCGCCACTGCTTGTGCGCCATCCACCACCACCAACGACGACAGCACGAATGCGCACCAGTCGCCCGAGCAAAAGCAAAAACGCATCGCCGAGCTGGAGCACGAGGTCGAGCGCCAGAAGCACTTGCGAGCGCAAGAGCGCAGCGGCCGCACAACTGCTGAGCGCGTACGTGTGTCTCTTGCGTGCTGGCAGCATGCGCACGAACGTTTTCTGCGTATCCATGTCGCTAACGCGTTCGCGCGTGGACGATTGCATGTGTTATGGCCATAGGAAGCACGCGAAGCGATCCAGCAGCAGCAACGGACGAGCGGCTACGCGTTCAATGCCGTCGCACACGTCCAGTCGTGCTTTGTCGAGCGCCGTGGGACGCCGCGGCAGGGCGTGTTGGTGCCAGCAGCGCGTGCGCAGATCACGTTCCACACGCGCATCCCACCAGCGTCGCTCGAATGCCTCGACCAGTTCTCGCACCTGTGGGTCGTGTTTGTGTTTCACGAAAACACGAACGCAACAAAGCAAACGACGACGTTCCCCGCAAAGATCGCACCGCCACGGTACGTTGTTCTATAGAGTCGGCTTCACTATACGTTCCTCACCGTCTCTATTCTCATTACTCACAGCCTCAATGGCGCAAAAGTTGGACTGTTCTCGACGCGGACGCCACATCGTCCAAACTCGATCGGCCTCACGGTCGTGAAGATCGACACAGTCGACGTCGCGAGTCGGACGATCACGATCAGCGGCCACGACCTCGTCGACGGCACGCCGGTGCTCGACGTCAAGCCGTATACGTTTGCCGACTGCGTCCCAACGCACGTGTGTCCGTCGTGGGTCAGCGACGCAGTCGACGTTCCACGGACCGTAACGTTCAGTGCCGCCGCCTCCACATCGCTCGATGCACTTGTTGGCGCTCGCAAGCTGCAGTTTTATGATGCAGTAGACGACTTGAAAGCTGCGATCGCACAGATGCTCGTGCTCGACATTCGTAGTGTCCACCAAGGTCGCGGATCGCGTCGTGGTGCAAACAAGAAGGAGGAGGACGCAGCGCCACCGCAGCGCTTCCAGTGCCGGTTTGATGCATTGGAGATCGCATTCACGACGCTCGACGATCAGATCTGTGTCGAGCAATGTGACTACGCAGGAGCACCAGTAGTATCAGGAGCAGCGACTCGATTGGCTTGAGGCAGGTAGGAGCCATTGAGGTGACCAGTAGACAAATAGACGACGACGTGCGATCGGAATTGCTGCGTTCTCTCTCTCTCTTTCTCTCTCTCTCTCTTTCTCTCTCTCTCTCTTTCTCTCTCTTTCTCTCTCTCTCTCTTTCTCCCTCTCTCTTCCCGACAGTCGTTTCGTTCGGTATAGCGAGTAGTACTTTGCATCAGTCAACAGCGCGTTAGATGAGCGCGTTCAGTGCGACCTCGACGTCGCCATTCGCCTGTTCGAGGCGCTCGATCGCAGCGCGCTCGTCGACGTCTGGCAAGACGTTGCGGATCGTTGCGAGTTCTGTCGCCCACTTGTGCTCACTCACCTCGTGCTCGTGCGTGTTACGCGTGTCAGTGGCGACAACGCAGCCGCCGCCGCGACGCGCACGCACTTCGGCGTTGCTCGCGACCATAATGTATTGTTTCGCTCCGCCGCTGACAGCATCGAATGCGCTCATGAGTCCGTCGCCGAGTGATGCGAGTGCCTGCGTGATCGCAGGCTTATTGTTGTACGCAGTGAAGAGAATCGGTCCGAACCTACCATCTGGACGCTGAAACGAGTGCCACGCCATCTCGAACTCGTCTTGGCGCGTGACCGTGACGACGTCGAGCATTGGGTCTATGTACGTGATGTAAAACTCTTCACACTTCAAGCTGAACGCGTCGCAGAAGCGATCGCGGAACGCCTCAAAGCCAACCTCGACTTCGAACCGGAAGCTGTGGAACTCGGATTTGTACGCGATCTTGAAGGGCAGATACATCGGTGGAGTCGACATCGCGGACGGTGGTGGCGTAATGCGCGGAGAAGGATGAACAACGTGATAATGTCTCGCAAGTTTGAAAGTGAGGCGGAAGGACAGAGCCAATGGCACATCAACCTAAAGCAGAGTTTTTGGGGTAACACGCGATTCTAGGTGCAAAGGAGCCAAGAGGTGCACCAAAACGTCCCTCGCGCATCCATTTCAGCTGCGTCGACGCACGTTGCTCGCGTTCTACGCAAAGGTTTGCTCGCCATGGCTCATATGGGTGGATGATCCTGAAGACATACATTTGTTTAAGCAACACACAGATCACTTCGGCAATCGCGAAACCAGCTTCCTTGCGGTCGAGTTTGGTGCATGCATTGTTCGTGGGTACTTGCGTCTGACTCGGCATCGCGGCGGCTCGGGTCTTCGTGTAAGAAGAATGATGGCGGGGTGTGGCGCTGTGTGTGAATGTTTGACAATGAGA
>JAADXH010000640.1:0-19009 GCA_023337595.1 Globisporangium camurandrum
GACATGGTGCATTACATCGCAATCGGGAAGTACATAACTAAACAGCGTCGCTCGATTCCCAATAGCGGCTGAGCTATGACAGCAAACGTGGGTGGAACTATAAACCTGTCGAGCAATGTAGATCGTGGTGGTGGTCGGACTCATATCTCAATATAAAGTACACATTTTGTGTATGATACACATATTATGAGCTATGATCAAGTCAGGTCTTGGTCAGATTCTAATGCTGCATTTTCTTACGTAATGACACAATACTGTGCCACAATTGATTTTACCCATATTAAGCAATTAAACACATGGAATGTAGCCATAGCAAACATGCACAAAGCTACCAAGCGAAGCACAGCGAGTGGCGCACCTGCATGATTCGCGACAGCAGACCAAACACGTTCGAGAATAAATCCTAATGCTGCCTCTATTTGATTTGGCTATACCTATATAGTAAATCTTATTGCCTCTGTTTGATTGGTCTATGTATAAAATATGAAAATATAATGCTTATAAACTCGAGGAGTGACCCGATGAGTCAGCAACCGGAATTTTGGATAAAATACACAAAAATGTATTGCAATAAAATTGCTCATGACCTCTTCTTTCATCCGAATCACCCTCATCCTGCTCGTGTCCTGTCAGATGTCGACAAGTTCTGAGCCGCGCCTACCGATTGTCACCCAATGTCTTCACACCATCCAGCCTAACGCTAGCAAAACACCTAGTTGAGCTGCGCAGCCATGTACATCGCCCACGACCGCGTGAGACCGTCGTCGACTTGACACGTGCGCAGCACCTGGAGCGCGCGCGTGCGGTCAATGCGCGCATAGTTCGCATACAAGAGCGAAAGCCACGGGTTCGAGATGTCCAAAGTCGTCACGATCGCGTCTTTCGAGAGCACGACGTCCCACTCTTCGCGCACAAACGTCTTCGAGCGCGTAAACTCGGTCACGGGCGTGATCGGGATCATCTGGATGCCGTGGATGCAAAATTTCTCGCCGCTGAACCACGTTGCATAATCTAATTTATTGTCAAAGTAGATCCCTGGGACTTTGTTCGGGATGTAGCGAGGGGGATGGATCGTGTTCGATGCTTCCATGAGGAAGTACGTCTGCGTCGCGCGCGCATTGAGCTTCATCATGAGCTTCCCGACGGTCGCCATGCGTGCGTGGTTGGTTGCGAGGCCGTATAAATACAGCGCGTAGGCAAAGTTCACGTCTTCCGACGTCGACTCTTCGTCTTTGCCATCGCCAAACGTCGTAACGCCGTGCGAGTACGAGTGACCGCGAAACCAGTCAAAGTTGCGGTACTTGGGGAAGAACGGGTCGTTGCTGTTTGGCGTCGCAACGTCGCGGAGCAACAACCGCGTCATCGTATTCAACTCATCCAGACGCGACCACGTCGGGTGTAAAAAGTTGATCACAGCAGCAGCGTAGATCCAGTAGCCGTAGTGATAATGGTGGTCGTTGTAGACCGTGTTGCCAAAATCGGCATTGATGTTACTAGTAATAAACCCTTCCGACGTCACGATGCCACCGTACACTGCATCGTATTGGAGTTTGTAGAACCACTCGTTCGTCAAGAACGGCACGATCGACGTCTCGAGCTTCGTGACGCAGCGCTGGAGGATCGACACGTCATCTCCAACCAGCGCGCGGTCGTTTGCCATCAAACACAGCGACGCGTACTTCTGTGCGGCTTTGCCGTTGAAGTAGAAGCTCCCCATCGTCGAGATCGACCACGTTGCTTGGATGTCGCTGATTAGCGTCTGGACGAACGCCGAGCCAAGCAAATTGCTCACGTTTGCGGCTGTCATGCGCGTCTTGGGGTAGTACGCGATCGGCATTGCTGCAGGCTCGAGCAAGCGCCACACGAGCGCGCTCGTGCGCGTCACGAAGCCCGCCATCTCGCCGCGCGTCGCCGAGTGGAGCGAGAAATTCGCAATCCGCGCAGCGCTCGCAACGTCGATCGTCGCGCGCTGGTGCGGCAGCGCAAAGTTCACGAGCCCCGCGGCGCAGTTGCCACTCGTATGCCACTCGAAGCTGTAGTTCGTCGTACTCGTGAGGTTCGTCGTGCCGCCCGTGACGACGCACTCGCGGTAAAAGTCATAGACGCTCGTGTGCGTGGCCGAGAGCGAGTACGCGAGGCGCAACGTGCCACTGAACGCCGCCGTGCTGCGCAGCTGCATATAGTTGTCGAGCTTGAACGTGAGCGTCGCGCCATTCACGGCGTACAAGAGCCACGCATTGCCATTCACGGTCGTGATCAAAAACCGACGCCCCGTGAAGATCGTGCCCGTTGCGTAGCTCGCGCTGTTGATCGTTGCGATTGGGTCGTTTAATGCCAGGCGCGGCGTGAGGTTCCGGTACGTTGTCGTGAAGTACGCCATGCCGTTCACGACGTCGCTCTCGAGCGTCTGCGTGCTACTGAGCTTCATCTGGAGCTTCACGCCCAAATCTGACCAACTCGCGACGCGAAACACTGGCGTCGTCGTCGCAAACTCGGCAGCAGAGAACACGACTTCCTTTAAGAACGGGTGGCCGTAGAACTGCGGCACGCCGTTCGCCTGTGCGTTGCCAAAGAACCGCATGCGGTACGGATACGCGAGCGCAAAGCCGTAGAGCCCGGTCGTGGGTGCGACCATTTCGACATTGATCGCAAACGGGTTCGGCCAGATCGGTCCCGTGACGTTCGATGCCGGTCGCGTTGCGTTCGCTTCAGCGTCGCACGTGATGAGGTTGCCCCACCACGTGTTCGTTGGGATCGGTCGCTGACCTGGGAGCACGTCGACGTTGCGGGGTGGACACAGCGCCGTCATCGCTGTCGTGTGTTTCACGATCGTCGGGTTGGGCATGAGGTTACTGGGTGCTTCCCACGCGTCTGGTACGGACTGCGCGAGTACACCTGCATCATGTAGCGTGACGACAGCAACGAGCAGTAGCGTCACTACGACGATAGAGGAGGTGGCTGACGACGATTTGCGCATGGTGCTTGCAGTAGGCGTGATCGGGATGACGGTCGTGGCAGTAGCGGCGTATGGCGAGATCGAGATGAACTGGCCACGCGAAATGGCAAGTGAGGCTCACAAGTCGGCAGTCGGCTCCGCAGTAGCAGATACATCTCCCAAGCGACACATCACCAACAACAGCTCGTGCTTTTGTAACGGGTAGCGATTTTATCGGGTCAGAACCTGGTCGTAACAAAATAGCGAGCCCAAAATGAGCAAACAATTTCGATCTACTGCATTGACTTTTACGCTCGGTAAGCGAATGCAGTTGACCCGCCAACGCAAATCGTGCATGCGCACCGCTCGCTGCATATCGCTTGGCAGCATTGCGCATGTCTACTATAGCTACATTCCATGTGCTTCCTGGCTTAAAGTCGTTAGATTCTATTGTGTCATTACATGATTATACATGTTGCATAAGACCTGACCACGAATTGACCAGATTTAAATATTTCCGTAACGAACGCATTAGCGAAAAGTCGTGCGTTTAGCTTGGTGAAGACCACATTCAAGCAAGTGCATGCAGACGACTTGTAGCAGTTGATCCAAAACTAATGTTCGTGCTTCCATTCACGTGCGAGCGGCGGTACGGCGCGATCCGCCATGCACGACACATACACTTCCCTTCTAACGCAGTGTCGCTACCGGAGACGCAGATCGCACAAGCAAGTGGTAAGTAGCTAGGAGAGTCCAATCGCGAGCTCTGGAGGTTAGAGAGTATATGCAAAAGATCTTTGGTCCGTCAAGGATAGCTAATCGATATTTTGCAACCGGAGGACTTCAACCTACGAAAACATAAACTTCTGTCCAAGTTATAATATTGTGCTACTCCACCACCAATTACAAGACGAAAAACGTAATATACATATAAATTTCTAGCTCGTCAATGTTAGACGAAAGTATAAACTTTGTCTCAATGCTAAAAATGATTGTGTTAATTCATCGAAAAACAAAATATTTACAGAGTGTAATTTTATACAGTATTAGCAATCTCTAAAATTTGCCACGTCAGTCTTGGATATCCACATTTTGACACCTCAAGACCTCAAGACCTCAAGACCTCAAGACATCAAGACCGAGCTAAAGCAAGAGGGAGCAAACGACCATGACGAAACCAAGTATCAAGCAACAGGAGATGGACGGTGCGCAGCGCATGTGCAACGATACCAGGCGCTTGTGTATGCATAAGCTCACATGTGCTGTATTTGCATATGCTACGACGCCGTGCGATGCCCACAGAGTTCATTGCCGTGTGCGAGACGCTCAAGCAAGACATGCTCGAGCTCATGCAGACGGAGCACAACATGCCGCAGGAAGCCATCGACTGGGTCACTCACGTGATCGACTACAACTGCCTCGGCGGCAAGCTGAACCGCGGGATCAGCGTCCTCCACTGGTGCGCGCACCTGCGTCTCGTGTTGCATATTGTATTCCGCCACTCACAATGCTATCGGCCATCAGCACGCAAGCGCTTACAACCGACGGCCAACAGCTCTCGCCGGAGCTCAAGCGCAAAGCCAGTATCCTAGGCTGGTGCATCGAGTGGCTCCAAGCGTTCTTCCTCGTTGCGGACGACATCATGGACGCGTCGATCACCCGGCGTGGGCAGCCGTGTTGGTTCCGTAACCCAAACGTACGTGTACCCTCCCCCTCGTATGTACATTTTGTGTATGTACCTAATGCTTTCTTCTGCATACATTCAACAGGTCCAGATGATTGCAATCAACGACGCGTTCTTGCTCGAGACGTTTGTGTTCCAGATCCTCAAGAAACACTTTCGCCACGAACCGATCTATCTCGCGTTGATCGAACTGTTCCACGACGTACGTAACCTTTGTGTACCCTAAGCGTAACCATATATGTAACCATGTGCAACCATCAGTGTAACCCACATGTAATTTACATGCAACCTAACATAACCGACACGTAACTCACTCGTAACTTCATATGTACCCCATTCGTACCCCCAATCGCTCCTACAGGTGATCTACCGCACGGAACTCGGACAGCTGTTGGATCTGACGTCGCAGCCGCTCGATGCGCCAGTCGACGTGTCGCGCTTTACGCTCCGTCGGTACGAACAGATCGTGGAGAACAAGACTGCGTACTATACATTCTACTTGTCGGTCGCGAGCGCAATGTTGCTGCAGGGGATCGTGGAGGATGCATCCCACGCACTCGCAAAGCGCATTTGTGTGCAAATTGGGACGTATTTCCAGATCCAGGACGATTTCTTGGACTGCTATGGTGATTCGGACGTGATTGGAAAGGTCGGGACCGACATCCAGGACGCCAAGTGCAGCTGGCTCGTCGTCCAGGCGCTGGCGCGTGCGACGCCAGCGCAGGTGACGACGATCAAAACCAACTATGGCAAGCACGACGCTGAGGCAATTGCGACTGTGAAGCAGTTGTATACTGCATTGGACCTCCCGCAAGTGTTTGCGACGTACGAAGAAGCGACGATTGCGCAGTTGACGACTGCGATCGACGAAGCGAAGCAAATGATGCCACCCGACGTGTTTTGGATGCTGATCGACAAGATCCACAAACGCACCAAGTAGAGATTGACGACGACGACGACGTAGATTTCTACGGATTACGGATAAACACAAACTGGCTCTCTCTTAGCGGTACAGGACGATCGGAAAGTTCTCGGTGATCATGTTGCCGTCATCAAACAGAACGACAATGTTGGCTTCAAATTCGACTTTGAACCCTGTAGGTGCAGACATAAGCGAGTGAAAGTGCGGGTGTAAATGAATGCAGTGCGGATTTACGTGAGAAAATGCAAATATACGTGAAAAGTGCAGATAAGCGAGTACAAGTGCACAATTAAGCGAGTGTAAGTGCAGACATAAGCGAGAGACTGAGAATGTAAGCGAGATCATGCGGATATAATCGAAGCAAACGTACGTGGTGCGAGCATCGTCGGGCACGTGAACAGACGTGGGAAGATCATGTAGATTGGAATTGCGAGTTGTCGACAGACGTCGCCCCAGCCAATTTGGACATTTTGGATCTCAGTTGCTACCGTAGGAAGAGAAAGACGCGTCAGTATCAGCAGCGGTACGAAGGAGCGACGAGCAACAGCAGACGCACCGTCGCGCGCAACGCCCTCTGCGTGCGCGACGCTCTCGACACGAATGAGCTGCAACTCGATCGACTTGATCGGCGCACTCGCGTGTTCGACAATGATCTATGTACAATAGACGGTGAATAACGAGCCAGTGCCTAATATAGGACACATGCAAACGCACTTCGCCGGTGAATGGGAGGTTCACTGGGCAGTTTGTGCGGTGGATGCGGCCGGAAAAGTGGAAGTGCGGGATCGTCGTTGCTGTTTGGACCTATTTAGACAGTGTCTATCCATAAATGACCCTATTGTAGGTCCCTAACGGCCCTAAAGTAGGCACGCGACGTACCCGTCGTACGTTCTCGAGCGTCTCGGGCGTGATACTGAACGTCTCAGGTGCATCGTCGAGTGGCTCTTGCAACTAGAAAGCACCCACAGACGTCAACACTGCACTGGCTCTTTTGGATTCAGCAACACAAGCAATACAAAACGCACCGGGGCTTCGACGATGAACTCGAGTGTCGAGTGCAAATTCGTCTTGAGGAGCCCACGGACGCAGTCGCAGACGATCTCGTACTTGACCGAGACGTAGACGCCATGGTACGTCTCAAACAACTGCTGGTTGTCGCTCCCCAGTAGCGTAAACTCGAACGGGAACTTCGTGATCCCAAACGGCACTTTGCCAGCTGGTGCGATCGGAATGTGTAGGTAGACGAGCTCCATGGGCGCGACGCTGTTGTAGAATGCGTCAAACAGACCTGCGCTCTTCGCACTCACCTGCAAGCGCGCACTGCCTTCGACTTTCATGGCAACGCCTTGGTGCGCAAAGCCTTTCGGTGACGAGATGATCACTTGACCTTGCACGAGCTCCTACGCGTGTACATGGGTGTGCGAATCAGTGCATGAGCGACAGCGCTCATAGATGCAAACAGTGCGTGGCAGCACGCACATGTGGCCGGTAGATGCGGTCGATCCGGTTGAGTTTGATCTCGAGCGTCGAGCTCATCGTGCGAGCTTGTGGCGATGTTGAGCGAAAAAGTGTCGTTTGATTTGCTTTTGTTTGTTTGGGATCTTGACGTTTTAGATTTTCAGCAAATAGCGAGTTAAATAATCACACACATATCTTTTTCTTAGTACTGTACAACATTAGTGGCTTTCAAATTCTCTCTCTCTCTCTCTCTCTCTCTCTCGCTCTCTTTCAAACCGTGTCGATGTCACAGGCTTGTGACGTACCTTCACTCAACGCTCATTGATGCACGGAAGGTCACGGAGTCACCGAGAAAATCCAATCAAATCAGGTCGATATGGCTTGACATTTGCATCCGAAAATTCATTGCCATTCGCTTGCCTGCGTGCTGCGCTTGCCATTGCATCTTTTATCGCCTCGGCCTCACACCAAACTTTTGCCAAAGACACTTACAGCAATGACAGAGCCGCATCTCGTGCACCGCTTGCCGTGGCGTTCGCTCACAGAAGTGTTTGTGGATGGCTACCCCCGTCGGACGTTCAAAGCGGAAGCGCGCCACGCCGAACAGCACCACAAAGCATCAAGTACTTAGCGCAATGCCTCGTTGACGCGCTCAACGAGTTTGCAGCGACTGACCAGTCGAGTGAAGCCGAGCGCGAAGCGTTCGATCCAGCATAGTCGTGGGATGTGGAGCATGACACGCGTACAGGCGCCACCGGCTACGCTGAGAGCATCATCACTGGGTACCTCGAACTCAACCTAATCCTGACCGATGCTGACAAGTTTACACCGCTCATTCTGTGCGAGCCCGACCAGGTCGCCTTGTTCAACATGGAAAGACCTCTTGGCCAAACCGACGGCGGACACCCAGCATGGCTCGCTCTGCACCTCCGACCAGTCTTTGACGAGCGCGATCGGCTCAAGTCACTCACACCCGAGCTGCACCAGCGCATTCGCGACCACTGTGCGCTGCTCTTTCGCTGCATGTATACTCTGAGCAAGCGCAATGTGTTTCTTGATGTCGATCACATTATGGCAGCTGTTGGATGCATTGGTCCTCCCTACTGGTACAGTGCGCGACACCAGTGCAACGAACTTGGAGTCTGAGGCGCACCGTGACATCAATGTCGAAATACGTATCATTTTCCTACACCAAATCGGTGTTTGCCTTCACTCGCGGTATCATCCCAAAGCGTAACATAACAACATGATTTTGATTCGAGTCGAGCGGCTAAGTATGAACGATGACGTCCTGATGACGTTTGCTGTTGTTTGTCGCAAAGTACGTGCCACGTGCGCAGTGACATTCGTAACTACGTGACCAACTTGACAAAGCCATGACACTTCACGTCGTTGCGCTCGGATCGACGCGCGCATGGGACCTGAGCCACGCAAACTGGAGACTGTAGTCCGCACCTAACGCCAACACACACACATCCATCAATACTCAATACTCAACTGTCAATGTACATGCACATATCGTCTCTCTCTCATTCACACAGTCGCCACCAACAATAAACGCACCAAAGTGATCGAGTGAGTTCTGGACGCAATAGAAGAACCAGAGAATGAGTTTCCACTGAACGACAGTCCACTGCCGCGTGAGCACGAACGCCGCTTGTTTGAACACGGAGAATTGCAGCCGGCGCTTTAGTGCGAGGCCAATCACGAGCAGCGCGACGGCCTGGAGACCGCAGTAGAGTTGGACGTTGACGATCGTGCGGTCAAACTCCGCAGTGTCCATGTGCGCGAGCTGCGCGTAATACACGTGGTTCGCCATGTGGAACATCGTCGTGATGTACAAACCTGCAGTTGTACAGGCAGCAGAGCGAAACGAACCTGTCAAGCAAGCACAAGGAACTACACTCTACACTATAGCAGCAAGACACACACGCAAGCGCAAGCTTAAGCTTAATCGTACTGTAAATCGTCGGCGCACACACGATCGTGTATTGGAGCAGAATGACAAACTCGGTCGTGAACAGCAGCTGCAGGACGCGCTGGACAAACACGAGGCGCTCCGTGCGACTTGCAATGCGCAGTCCAAGGTCGTCGTGCGGCGCCTCGTCCGTTCGCACTGACGGCTTGGGCTGCGCCAGTAGCAGCAAGTACTTGGCTGCTGTGCTAGTGACTGCGAGCGCCGGTTCGCTCGTGCTGGACGATGCAGCATCGTCGTTCGTTTCAACAGCAGTGACGCGATCCGATTGCGACTGCTGCTGCTGCTGTTGCTGCTGCTGGACAGCTGACGCGACGGGCACGATCTGCGGCACGTCGCGCATCGTTGCAACTCGCCTGCTCGTCGTCGTTGTCGTCGTCAGTTTGGCAGCGATCGTCGAGATATGACTCCGCGCAACGTGGCTGCTCGTGCGCGGCGCTTGGAGCAGCGACGCGTCCATGCGGATGCTGGCGTCGTCGTTCACTATGAGGCGTGCAACTTCGATGCAGTTCTTGCCGTGCCACGGATGCTGGAGTGGGATCTTGTGGAGGAACGCTTCGACGTCTCTGTACCGCACCATGATGTCCTGGAACGACAGCAGCGCAATGAGCCAGTCGCTTATCGCAACGACGAGCGTCGTGCTCATCGACCGCGCGCGTTGCATGCAACAGGCCATATACAGCGCATTGAAGACCTCGACGTTGAAGATCACGATCTCGGGTTTGAGGTCGTCGAGGTCGCCGAGGAAGCGCGCGATGGCGTTCTTGAGTCCGATCTTCAGCAGCGGCAAGAGCGCGACGTAGAACTTTTGCGCTGCGGGGTCGATCGATTGGAACCCGTAGACGTACGCAGGATAGACGAACGTCAATAGGATCTGACAGAAGAACACGCCCATGTAGTTGCTCAGGTCTTTGCGCAACCGTGCGTTCGCACGCAGGAGCGGTGCGTAGTAGACGTAGAAGAGACTGACGATCACGGTCGCCCACACCGGTGTCCCGAATACGATACTAAACGGGAGTGGGAACCCAATTGCGTGGGACATGCCAAACTGAAACCCGACGCCTCCGAGCGTCGCGGCGTTCGCAACGACGTTCATGCGATGGAGACTGAGCGGTAGACCAGGCACGGCGGTGCGGAACTGCTCGAGCACCGCGTACGACATGAAGACAATCGTGAGGTAGTTGCGAAACCAGTGGACGTAGTTTGCGTTCGTGCCTTCGCTCGGAGGTGCGAGTGGCACGGCGTCAATGAGCGCAATGAGCGCAAGACACGGCAGTGGCGTGAACACAGCAAGGAGAATCGCCCGGTGCAAGCTCGTGCGGTGGTTGAACGCTTCGAGCGCACGCATGCGTTCGAGTGAGCACTGTCCGTAGAACTCGACTTGCCACGAGATCCATTTTGCGAGTGCTTTGCGCGCAGGCTTCAGGACGAAGCTCATCATGTGTCGAGAGATGTCGAGAGATGTGGAGCTCAGCAAGAGATGAGAAGGAAGTGGAAGAAGTGAAAGACGGACACATTGTTAAACGGCAAGAAATGCGATTCTATTCCTGTCGTGTGGTGTGGGTTATGGCGTTACGCTTTTGAGTGCCTTGTGCCTATAGCGTTACGAGCCTATTGATCACTTGCGATCGCGACGACGCCGGCGATGCTTCGTCTCTTCCTCACTGTCGTCATCGCTACGACTGCGACTGCGATGCCGACGCTTCTTTGTTTTCTTTTCCTTCTTGTGTTTTTTCTCTTTCTTGTGCTTCTTTTTGCTGCTCTTGCGTGACGCAGATTTCGAATGCGATGGACGCGGTGACGCACTCCGACTCCGACTCCGACTACGGTCACGACGTTCGGGACTGCGACTGCGGCTTCGGTCGCGCTGGCTCTTTTTCGTCGTCGATGCTTTCTGACGCGAGTGACTGCGGTTGTCGTCATCGTCTTTCTCGTCATTGCCGTCGTCGTCATCGCTGGACGAGAGATCCTGTTTATAGCGAAAGAGAGAGCGACGACACGTCAGCATGAACGTCGTATCGATTATAGGATATATCCTACTACAGGTGCCAGACTGTAGGATGGATTCTACTCCACAAAACGCACCGACGAGTCGGACGCAACGTTGCGCTCCGTGTCGTTCCCCAAGTGATTGCGGCACTGAAACGTCAAGTGACCGACCATCCCGCACTGTTGTTTCGCGGAGTCGGCAGCTCATAGAGTCAGTGAATCCGCCAGTCACACTCGCGTATAGTAGTAGGAATTGAAACGGCAACGTACTTTCTTGCACGCGCCGCGCACGCCGTCCTGTTAGCGCAAGTGCAACAGCAGCAACAGCAACAGCGGCAGGAGAGACCATGGACGTCAGTACGTGGCCGCTTGCTGTAATAAATAGCCAGGCAGATAGTCTGACGCACGGTTTTGTTCGAGAGCTTGGCGAGTGCCATGAGCCCTTGCGCTTGTTCGTAGGTCGTTTCCGACACTTTTGTCTCTTCGTTCTACGCCACAAAAGCGTGTATGCGACCGTGTAAGATAGGAGTGAGTCTGTGTGAGTGTTCGTTTACAGACAGCAGTGCAGCTGTGGACGACAGACGCACCTCGGCCGCGTACGGATCGTAGCCGATCGTGTTTTTCCAGATGCCGGTCATCTGCAGCGCCGCGCTGCTCTGCACGCGGTTGTTGTGCGGCATGCGCACACGTCCGGACGTTGCAGGCATGGCTACAACTGCTGATGTTGCTGTTGCTGTTGCTGTTGCTACAACTGCTGCTGTTGCTACAACTGCTGCTGTTGCTACAACTGCTACGTGGACTATAAAGCGTGCGTATGCGCTTCGTGCACCTCGGCTTCGTCGAGCTTTTGTCTTGTGTCGCAATGAATTGAATGCTCCAGCCAGAAATTTCGCGTGTACTGTAGTTAAATATATCACGCGACATATCACATTAGGAATATATTCAGCGAAACGTCGCGGTTGACCATTTTACACATTAGTGACAGCGACGCACAAATCGCGATGCACGCGCCACTATCAATGCGAATGGCGACCAACGTGGGCAAGTACGACGGCGAAGCAGCTGCAATGGTACGCCTGACTGTATATGTGGGTGCGGTGGGTTTCACTGCAGTTGCTTCCATTGCATTTACTGACGCTATATGTGCGGCTTGTCTGACACTTTCGCACACATGCAGGACGAGCCGTTGTTGACCGAACGACTCCATGACGAAGCACTTGCACCAGCGCTGCCTCTCAGCAGTAGCACCAGTGGTGTACAATACAATACCATTGTGGATAGCGCCGACGCTGGCAACGCAAGTCCCACAGCCGCACACGCTCCAGACGACTGCTGGCACTCAGCGCGTACAGTTGACGCGGACACGATGCAGTCAGTCAACACACTCGCGTCGCCACGTCCCTCACAGCCGCAGCGTCGCCGCAAACACGACCGAGAGCAGCAGCAGATCCAGTTGCTCACACGGCAACTGACGCAGTCCAAGAAAGTCGCAACCGACTTGCGGCAGCAGCTCCAGGTGTTCACCCAACACGAAGCTGTCGTGCAGGTCCATGAACACTACGTCTGCGTCTCTGTCTGTATGCTTGTGACACGTCGACTGACATTTGATCAACGTGTGGTTGTACTGCATCGCTAGCTCGAGAACCGAAACCGTGCAAAGCAACTCGCGTTCGACGCGCTCACGAGTGAGAACCGCGTGCTGCAGCATCAACTCCGGCTCCTCACAAAGCAAGTCGACGAGCTCCAAGCTGCGAACGAGACCGGGACAAAACAAGCACTCAAGGACGAGCTGCGTGTGCGGAAAGAGCAGCTCAAGCAGTTCAAAGACGCACAGCGCGACGCAGACGAACGTGCGACCAAGTCGCATCGTTTCGCAGTCGACGCTGCTGCAAAGAACAAAGCGCTCATCGAGCGCATGCGGACGCTCGAAGCAGCGGCTGCTGCTGCTGACGAATCGTTCAGGAAGCACCACGCGCCATGTGCAGTCGTCGACGCCGAGTCGATCATTGCGAATCAAGAGGATGCGATCACGCGGCTCCAGGCGCGCGTCAGTCTCCTCAAGCGCACGCAGCACAGTGAGCGGCGCAAGACGACGCAACAACTTGAAACGAGTCGCGACGTCGTTGAGCAGCTGCGTGGAGAGCTCGATGCTTTCTGTTTGAAGCTCAAAGACAAAGAGAATACGATTCGGAGCTTGTTCTATGAGCTCAAGGCGCTCAAGCGCACGGTCGTAAAGCTCACACATGCACAGCACACGAACGAACGCATGCACGGGATGGTTACTCATGCAAGTAGTCAAAGTCCTAGTCATTGTAGAGCTGCTGTAGGAGCCACTTGGCAGCCATCACTTCGTAGTCCAAAGGCCCATGCTTCGTCATCGTCGTCTTTCGGACCGACTGGTGGTGGAACTGCACGACGCGGTTCGAGCCACTGGGTCCAGGACACGTTGCGGCAGCTTGGGTACTTCCCAACGGAGTCGTCATCGCCACCAGCAGCAACAAGAGCGAATGGCGCAACGCGACGACCTGCGCCTTTCAAAACCGCAGCAGCAGCAGCAGCGCACAAAGACGATGACGAGTCGCTACTACACAGCACACAAGGACGCTTCATTCCAGAGCCACCGTCACTGACGACGTCATCGTCAACGGCTCCTAAAATCAGCAGACGAGCGATTGCTGACGGTGAACGGATGCCACGGTCGCAGCTGCATGCGACGGCATCGCTCGATCGCGTCAACAGCGCAACGCCACAGTCGCCTGCTACGAATGCTGAGATCGACAGACGGACAAGCGACAAAGAACAACAGGACATCGACGCATTCGACGATTGCGATGGCAATGCGATAGATGCTGAAGAAGATAGTGGTGACGGCAATAGCGACAGCAACAGCTGCGACCAGGTCGGCGCGCACGTTGACGTCAGTGAAGAGAGCGACAACGACAGCGTCAGTGGCTTTTGACTGACGCAAATCAGCCAGAAAACGCAGAAATCATGAACAGTCGCGCATCAAGTGCAACAAAGTGCGACTTGGCGCGAAGATCCGCTGCTGTCTTCGCGCGCTTTCGGCTTTATACTGGCCGCTTTGCCTTCAGCATCATACGCGCTCGATGGCCATCTCTTCTTACATCCTCATTCGCACATTTTCCGCCTTGCGCACACTCTTCACTCATCCATCCACATCGGAACACGCACTTTATCGCTCACGCGCGTTGCAGTCGACAGAGCCGCTCCCACGATCCACACACTCAGTCACAATGACCGACCACACTGTACTCCACACATTCCCAAGCGCTTCCAGCAACGAGCGTCCATCAAAACGACTCGTACAGAACGGACGATCGTCGCCAACGTCGTCGTTGCCACCAGACAGCGACGCTGCTGCAACTACGCGGATCAAGCGCCTGCGCCAGTGCGTCTTGCTGTCATGTGGACATGTGTGCACCACCTGCAGTCTCTTACGCGCTCTATATGTATGTCGCCATCATGCAGTCTGCTCAATAGTCCAACGGACCGCCTCCAGTCGCCAGTCTCACGCGCACTGCGAGCGCATCGAGGTGGGAAGCCGAGTCGTCGGTACGTTCAATGACTGTGTGACAACTAAACATGTACAACCAGAGATGACGACATCGAAAGGGCTCACGGGTGTGTCTGTCTGCATGCATACTTTGCAGGCTACGCAAGGCACTAGTGCTGTCGCTCCAGCTCTAATCACAAGCAGTGTCGAAAGCCACTTCGTCAATGTTGCAGTTTGATGGCAAATCTGATTGCTATCCAACGTCGTTTCGTGTAAAATATATTGAAAATATTTGTCAAGGTTGACTACAGTATACTGCATCTATTGCAATTTGTCGAAATGCACAAAGTTATATGTTTACAATGGTTACTATCACTGTGCCCATATTTCGTTTCATACTAAGTACTAGCAAATAATATCGCACGTAGCAAATACAGTACGTTCCTCGGCAAGCAACCAGCGCGAGAGCTGCCTCAGCTCGTCTAGGTCGCGAACGACCCAACATACGTACGGAAGCATTGAAAATGTATGCAATATTTGTGCCTTGTCATTACTAGACCTCGTCTGTCCTTTGCCCCGTCATCCAAAGCACCTTATCGTTAGTGCCATCGAGTACCGACTCACTCGCCGCTATAGAAGCAATGATATCAGCAACAGCAGCACGGTGTGTGACGTCATCATGTTATTGTATGGCGCACATTGTCGTTCACTGTATCATATTGAGTCGCGCATGGTGGCACACACTCGTTTGCGTAGCTCAGACATCTAGCGACTAGCAACTGACTCTATACGGATGGCGCTGTGGACTCTGCCGTCGGTGCAGCCGCGTCGGTCGCAGCAGGTACTGGTGGGTCAACGATGCTCACGCGCAGCAAGCGGCCGTCGAGCTCCTGACCGTTCATCTCACTTGCAGCTTCGAGCGCTTCGTCAAACGTCGCGTACACGAGTGACGCCCACAAGTGCGTCGTCGAGTGATCGGGTGTGAGCACTTGTGCTGATCACATGACGGATGATGTGAGAGGACCATTAGCAACTACATGAAGCAATCGCACACATGCGGCTAGTGACGACATGGCATAGCGCAACGTACCATGCTCGAGCGTGCCATATGGCTCAAACGCTTGCCGCAGTCGCGTCTCGTCGGTCTTCCAGTGCAAGCCTGTTGTGTTGCATCGAAAATAGTGAGCTTGTAGGTGCATCTACATGCAGGGCATTTGCATGCGTGCTATGCTGGCACTAACGATCACACGTGTCTATTCGTTGTCTAGGCAGTACTCATGCACAAGTCGACGCACCGATGACGGAGACGTGTGTTGAAAGCAGCCGACGTGCTCGTGCAACAGGCACACGCAGCGTTGCTGCTCCATTGAGCGCAGTTGTCATGAGCATGCTGATCAATCAATGCAGAGGTGTTGTTAAATAACCGATTAAATTCTGAATATATTTTGTTGTGAACTATACTTGGTCTACAAATATTTAATAGCATCTAGAGCAAAACAAATTAAAAGCGACGACAATCTGGCTCGTTACATCACGTCGAAGCACTCAGGTCGTGAACACGCGTCCTGCGCCTGTGCGTACACTAATACAAGCGACACTAGCGAGTGAAGTCGCACCCACCTACTTGTGCCTCGATGGCAGAGCTTCCACAATCTACAGTGAGCAGCAATGCCGCACCGCGATCGCGCACGAGCGGCATCACGCGGCAAGCGATTGTACGTGACGTCACCTCCTTGCATGGCTGCTACATCTACCTACTTCTCCAACACACACTCACGCACGTCGTATAAACACACACACATGCAGTCACCTGTACTGCAGTTCTGGAAAGCGTTCGACCTCGATAGTAAGCGCCTCGTGCTCGACACGCAAGGGAATGCGATG
Organism: Globisporangium camurandrum; assembly: GCA_023337595.1. Taxonomy (NCBI): domain Eukaryota; phylum Oomycota; class Peronosporomycetes; order Pythiales; family Pythiaceae; genus Globisporangium; species Globisporangium camurandrum. Next base: position 16,362 of record JAADXH010000640.1, read on the forward strand.
AAGACGGAGAAAGACGCGAGCTTCCAATCGCGCAAGAAGCTCGCGGAGACAACAAAGAGCTTCCGGAAACTTGCAGATGCAGACAAGATCACGTCGATCCCACCATTGCTGCGTGCGTATCAAGAGGAGATCGATCGCCTCACGACGCGCGCCAAGTACAGCGAGAACGCGTTCTTCCAGCTCTACAAAGGGCTGTTTGCCGCCCCGGATCCCGTCGCAGCGCTCGAAGCTTCTGCGGCCAACGACGCGCGCATGGCAGAGGTCGACGAGACGAACCGACGCTTGCAGCGCGACGTGCACGAGCTGGAGAGCGAGTTTGCAACACTGAAGAATCAGGACATTACGATCCGGCGCCTTGAAGCGCAAGTGCGGACGTTCGAGCACGAATTGGATACTGTCGTCGAGCAACGCGTCGCTGCGCAGTGCGAAGCGCTGGAGGCGCAGCTCGCAGCACGCGCTGCTGAACAGACACAGCAGCAGATCGACTTTGAGCGCCAACTTACACACAGTCGGAATGCATTGCGGGACGCAAACAGCCGCATCGATGCAATGCAGACTGAATTGTTTACCCGCAAGCAACAGCAACTGCACAGTTCGAGTGGATTTGACGCGCCGGCAGCAGCTGCAGTCGATGCAGAACTCCAGTTGCTCCAACACGATGCACTGATTCTCCAGACGCTGCAGTTGGAAAACGCACAATTGCGATCGCACAACGACGAACTGATCGCAGCAGCAAATGGACCGATGAATGCAACAGCAAACAGCAGTCTCCATACAGCAGCACTCGCCGATCGCGATGCTGTGATCCAGAGCCTTCGCCACGAAATACTACGTGTCAAGGAGGCATTTGCCGATGCAACAGCAACTGCTGCACGCGATCGCAACGCATTCGAAACTGCAACGACACAACTCCAAACGACTGTCGATGCATTGACTCTCGAGTTAACAACACGCCCATCGCACGCGACGTTTACCGACGTGTTGCACCAATTGCACGTGCTCCAGCAGCTCGAATTCAATATTGTCGACGACGATGCGAACGACGACAATGAAGCGAGTGACGCGATTGCAACGCCAGCAGACGATCCAGCGACAACGACAGCGACAGAGAAGATCCTCGTGGCGCGCGTCCGGCGGCTCGAACGGGCGCTGCAGCACACGACGTTGGACGCAACGACGACGTCCGATGCGCTCGTTGCAGCGCAACTTACAATCGCTACACAACAGAGTGTGATACACGACCACGCGATGTTGGTCCAGCGCTTGGAAGAACACGTCGCGACGCTCGAGCGCCGCAAACGAACAACAAACAGCAGCAGCAGCAGCAGTCGCGAGCAATTACTTCTTGATGCAGTCGAGGAGGACGCTGACGATATGGACATTGCGCCGCTCGATGCACTAAATGCGAATCGCTACCACACGACGACGCCAAACGCAAGTGACGATCGCAAGATGCTCGAGATCGTTCGGAGTCAACGTGATCGGTTTCGCGACCGCGTGAAAGCGCTCGAGCGCGAATCGAGCCAGACAAACGACAAGACGGCGTCGCTCACTGCAGCAGTTGCGCGCTTGGAGAACGACAACATGCAGTTGTACCACAAGATCCGATATCTCCAGAGCTATCGCAGCAGTGGCAATGGATCAAACGGTAGTAGCAATGGGCAGCAGCAGCACGTGGAAGACAATGGCGCGTACGCAATCGACGTCGAGACCAAGTACCGGAGCTTGTACGAAGAGAAACTAAATCCATTTGTCCAGTTCAACCGGATGGAGACGCAACAGCGGATTGCGAATTTGAATACGGTCGATAGAGTGCTGCTCACGAGTGCACGGATGTTTCTAGGCCATCGGGTGACGCGGAACATTGCGTTTGGATACATCGTGCTACTCCACTTTCTCGTGTTTGCAACGCTCTATTCGTTCATGCACGGCTGCGGCGTGAGCAACGACTGAAGGAGAGGGATAGAAAGAGAGAGAGAGAGAGAGAGAGCGAGAGAAGTGGACGTGTGGAACTCGACAAAAATTGTATGCATTCCAAACACGTGTTGTATCGTGATGTCTACTGTTCTGGTTGTCATTGATTGGACTATTTGGCACTTTGACTCAGACTTACTCAGATTCTTAGGGGCTGCAAGGTTAATATTTGCACAAACAATAGTTTGTCATTTTGTCATTTTGATATTGTACAGGTTCACGAGCGCCACAAAATTGACAACGTTCGTGTGTTGACACGCCAACCCCCACGCACAAGTAACAACAAAGTGTCATCCACATGCGCTGGCAGACGCTCGGCAAGGCCGCGCTGTGGGTACCTGTCGGTGTGACCGTGAACGCGCTGTTTGTGAGCGTCGCGAGCGTCCAAGGTCGCTCGATGCAGCCGACGCTCAACGGCGGCATGACGCACAATGGCGTGCGCGACCGCGTGTTGCTCGACAAAGCGTCCGTGCAGCTGCGCCATCGATACACGCGCGGCGACGTTGTCGTGCTAGCGTCACCGTCGTCGCCGCGCGAGTTCCTCATCAAGCGGCTGATCGCGCTTGAAGGCGACTTGGTCGTCGACCGTGCGGGTCACCGCGTGCTCGTGCCACCCGGCAAGTGTTGGGTCGAAGGCGACAGCGCCGTGTTTAGCGACAGCGACAGCAACCAAC
>JAADXH010000641.1:0-19006 GCA_023337595.1 Globisporangium camurandrum
TACTTCTGGCTCGCTCGCGGCAGCGACGACAACGTCCGAAAGCCAGTAGCAAAGGTCTTTTGTCCCGAAGGCGTCTCGCGGTCCAAGTACCACGTCACTGTTGCGCCGAACATGGACGCTGGGTTGATTGCAATGATCTGTGCGCTCCTAGATGCACAGCAGCTGCAGGAGGAAGCTGCAGGAGGAAGCTGCAGGAGGAAGCTGCAGCGGTCTCGTAGCCTAAGCGACATCATCCTGCCACAGCGAAGAGATGGTCGCTTTATGTGTTCTGATTTCGTCCTGATTTCAATATGCCATCTTGATTCCATATGCACTACCGATATCCAAATCACACTCCGCTGCTTGATGGTATTATTCGCTCCTGCATATTATCTCACTCTCCTCCATACTGCAGCACTTTCCATCCAATCGTCACTATGCAAAACAACGCATCGCTCCTCTTCTCTCTCTCGTTCTCTCTCTCTCTCTCACCACCTACGCAACAAACGTCGTCGGGGCGTCTCCCACCCCACCTGCGTGTTCAAACACGAGCGTTGCGAGCTCCATCGCCAATGCATCTGCCACTTGTTGCGTCGTCGCTTCTGCGTAGATCCGCACGACGTTTTCCGTCCCACTCGGGCGCACAAACGCACGCGCGTGCGTCTTCTTATCGTCCCCAATCGCACGCGCAACGGCCGCTTGGATCGCAGTCGCAAGCGCAGCAGGCGCCACGACGCGCGTCTCATCCCCTACATCCATCTCCAACGCCGAACGATCCGCAACGACGACTTTCGTCTGGCGACTCGGATAGTCCGTATACAGCGCATCCCAGTCCGCGATCGACCAATTGCGTTGGATCAAGAGCACTTCGACCAACAACAAGTCGCTCATTGCGTCGCCCGTTGCTTGGTTCACGAGCTGCTGGGTCGCAAGCAATTGCGTCAACGCAGCGCGTTTCTTCGAGTCGTGATGCATCTTGTCGGTTTGGGATGCCGTCATCTGATTCTCGAGCGCCAACAACCGATCGACGAGCGCATCGCTAAACAGAATCGTTCCATGGCCGTTCGCTTCAAAGTACATCCCCACGTCAAACGCTTGCGCTTGTGCATGGCAAAACTTCACACCAGTCGCAGCAATCGCTGTTTGAATGTGCTGGCTCTTGAGATAGTGCGTCGCAGCGCCATTTGCATACGCAGTCTGGACGACACCGAAAGTCACTGGCTTCTTGGTTGCGCCAGTTGAAGTCTCAAACAAGTCCAACGTCCGCAACAGCTCGGCGACAAACACTGCAAACAAACACGCGAGCTTGTCGCCGTCCAACAAGTGCCAGTCGCTATTGGCGTCGACGTAATGAAACACGACGCGGTCGCCGTCGCCGTCGATGCTACAAAAGCGTTTGCTCTTGTCAGTTGCAATCGATAAACCCGTTGGTGGCTGTCGGCCTTTCTGGACGTGCTCGGCGCCACACCCGACGTTCAAGTCGCCGTCGCTCGGTAAATTGAACAGTTCCAAGTGGAGCGACTCGCCGAGTTCCTTTGCTAGCTTTGCGAGTTGCAATGCACCCACGCCATGCGCACAATCGACGTACAGCGGCGTCCGCATCTCGAGCTTCTACAGCAGCGCAAACCACACACACAAATAAAACGCACTTAGTGGCGTGCATACGCACTTAGTGGGATTCAAACATCGCACTTACTGAACGCAAAAACGTACTTTTGCGTCGATGCCAGCAGTGAGTTGTTTGAATGCGTCCGTGAGCATGTTGTAGTAGCCGACTTCTGACGCCCAATCGCCGCGGTTGAACTGCTCATAGTTCCACTGTAGAGAGCATCGACGTGTGTCAGCAACGTAGAGGCGCAACATGCGCGATAAAGCTATCGACGCAACTACGAACCATGCGGACGAGGTGGTGCAATTGTGGCGTTGTCTGGAGGCCAAAGTCCAAGACGTTGCCACCGACGACGAGTGCGCCTTCCCGCGCAAGCTCTGCGAGGCTCTGTGTTGTTGTTGTTGTTGTAGACAATCAGTACGATAGAAAGGAAACGAAACGAAACGCAAAGAGCCAGTGCGACAAACAACACAACGCACTTCACTCGATGGACGCGTGTCTTTTGCGATGAACACGTTGCCGGTTTGGTCCAAATTGATCTTCTCGGCCGTAATGATCTCATCGAGAATGTCGACGATCTTGTCCGCATTTGCGTTTGCGAGTTGCACTGCGTACTACAAACGAAACGAGGCAGTCAATAACTGCTGGGGGTATCCAACTGAGCCAGTCGGATTGCTCCAGAAAAAGCCAGTGCGACAGGCGGTTCATTACCTTTTCCCACGATTGTTTGAGCATGTCACCGCGCGGATCGATGAGCTTGAGGCCATTGTCACTCCCGAGGTTGTGCGACGCCGTGATCATGATACCAGTGATCTTCCCTTCGCACTTGGAGCGCAGCACGGCGAGGATCCCCATGCGGTGGCACGTCGACGGCAAGAGCGACGCGTCTTCGCGGAAGCCCGCGGTGCCGTACAGCAACGTGCGTGCGCCGAGCGCAGGTGGTTTGACGTACTTGGCGACCTCGTCGACGACGCGCGGGTTCTTGTCCGCAATGCTCATTGCGCTCATGGTGGAGAGATTAGTGTCGGTAGCGTAGAAGCGGTCGAGTGGAGGCGATCTGTCGTCGTAGATCGCGCGCTTTGGCAGCTTGGTTCAATGTGATCGATCGGTGCTGTTTGTTTTTGCGTAAGAGCAAAAGTGAGCTCACAAACAAACGCTCAAATCGAAAAGATGCGGTGTATATTTTGTATCTGGATCTTTTGACTGAAGCAGTACAGTATTCCAAATTATTTGAATATAATAATGTAAGTAAATCGTGAAGCATAACGACGATGTATATTGTCCGGCAAGTGATCGCAAAATTCGATACCGTTAGAGCGAGATACCGAGCCAATTTGATATATAAACCGCAATCATTTTGTAGTACAGACATAATACTACAAAATTGTACCGCAAGTTGGCAACCAAAGAATGTATATATTGCTATTTTGCATAAGCGAAAATTGATACAAAATCGCTTTCGTCAATACAGGGCTGTGAAATGGACGATGACTTGTGTACGCATTCAGCATTTGTTGTAATTAGTAGTACCTTATTCTTGATAGAGCTACATCACAATATATTCCTTATGAGTTAGCCCCATATCAGATACATATAAGCATATGCCGTAATTTTCGACATTCTACCAAACACTGACTTTTAGATCAAACATTTGGGGGATGTAGTATATATTCTGGATCTGGATATTTAACTGATGCAATAGAGTATTTAATTAATTTATAATATATTATTGCAGTATATCGTGAAGTAAATATAACTGACATACGTTAATGCACACTCATTTAGAGAGCAAAAATCTTTCATATCATTACCACCTCATTTACATAATAATTTCACAAGAGCATACACAAATTAGGCTGACCCGACCAGAAACGTTCAGTACATTCACTTTAGCAGAACTAGAGCGTGATGAACCCACTGAAGTAGTGTTGATATCATATTGCACGTCGATCAGAAACCGATGCATGCAAATTTAAATATGTGCCGCAATATACATAGTCCAAATATTACATATGCATCCATAATTTATAGTCGTCGAGAGCTTACACTCTCGACAAGTAGTGCGCAGAAAAGTGAATAAGTGAGCAAAAATACAGTGAGTTGAAATGATTCTTGTGGTAGTGTAATGAGTAGAATCAAACATTGTCGACTCGCTCTTGCAAGAGTTGTATACAGTGGCGTATGCAGGACCTTTTCTAATATTGTACATGTGTGAGGAAGTACCCTTCGATATTTTATATGTAATTCAGGTGCGTATTATGTATACACATGTACTATTATTAAGAGTCCGAAATGTGCACTTTGACTGTGCGTTATATGTACAGATAGCGCCGATGTTCCGCACAATGTCGCAAAGTTCTATAGTTAATGGATACTAAACCAATTTGATTTGATGCGACGATACCGCATGACCATAAGCAAAATGAGGACTGAAATACCACAGCTAATCTAAAATTTTGAGAAGTAGTAGTACAAACATGCCACTGAAGAAACCGGTACATAAACAGAAAACGTACACCCATTTCTACAACACAAGAATGTAGATGTAAGCTTAACAAAAGCAAAAATTGATCCAAACATCAAATTCGAACAGTGAAGTAGAGTTGCGATGTGTGTGGGCATTCAGCATCGTCGATATCTGAGCTACTGTATTCTTGATAGAGCTGCACTACAATTAATTTATTGTAAGTTGACCCCCGTATCAGTTTTGTAAAGTCGACGGTTTCTTATGACAAACCTTACAGCTAATTTAATCCAAACCAAGCATGGCAGCTATTTGAAGTTGAAGGCGGTACTACAGTATATGTCTGCTCGAATACATATAAGTGAGTCTACAATTAGTCAAAGCACTACGTCATGTTTGTTTGTATTCGATTTTTACCATTCAAAAACTGATATTGAAATAGTACGTGCTGTATACATATACTCGAAAGATAAAAGTATATACAAGATCGAGAAGCTCGACTAATTATGAAACGGGCAAATGCGCGAAAGACAGAGTAGTTGTAGAGCGATGTATTATAACCGATAAAATTGCGTGTATTTACACTTCGATCTTGCTGTTGGTTTGAGAAAACGTAAAGTGAGTCTAAAGCAAGCGTTTGAGCTCGGAAGGTGTAGTTTGTAGTTGACAGCAATATATATATATATATATATATTTGTGCGAATTAGTTCTATAGGGCATTTTTCTACAAAAGGTATGCACATATCGGGAACAGTATTTTTTGTCATGTATATTTGACTAAGAAAATACAAACAACGCTCATTTAAGTACAGCATGCATATATGTGCCACGTATACTTGTTGATCACATATATGTGACGGCTCAAACCTACAATTCAAAAACAACAAATGTGTGCATGAAGTAAATGTATGTGTACGAGCAAATTTGAAAGACCAGTTAAAGCACCATGGCAAACATTTTTATGTACAAACGTTACACTGCGATAGCACACTTTTAGATACCACATACATGTGATGTGACTCTACCGAACGGATCAGAGTGGCATAAACTTGACGTGTGAAGCAAAATGAAGCCCATAGTAATTGGACTCGTTTTGTTTCTTAAAAACTGAATGAAAAGCATTACACATGTGGAAGCATGATATCTAAAATTATATATTTCGAAGCATCTGTAGCACTTGCTATTTTTGTACGTCAGGCAACTCGTTCTGCGCATCTTATTGCAGTCAGGCATGATGAGCAGTCCACACTGCACGCAAACTTTCGCCGACGTCTTGCGCAAGACTTTGGCAAGAGTCGAGTGCATTTATGGTCATTTTGACAGAAACTATACATTATACATTACAATCTGATAAACGATACTGAAATATACTACTTGGCGCCTCTAGACAATCGAGCCTTGTTATTTTTCCGGCGTTTAACTCAAACTAAACATATCCACTCACTTCGATATAGTATGACAAAAATAGCTTGATGATTATCATCCACTATTTGGGGGCGAGTTGAGGACAAAGTCTAAGGCATTTACTGTCGAATACCAATCGTAATATGATCATTTGCTCTATTGAACATTTTAATTGACGACCATCCAAAAAAAGACAGAGCAGTATGCATTCATACCATGCTTGTTAAGTTTCAACCAAAATGTCTCCTCGCCATTTTTTGTTTGACTTCGAAATGGAATTTTTGATGCATTTTTCCAACGTTAATTATTTCTGAAACCGCATGAAAACAGTACTACTGATTGAATATGACGCGGTGGTTTTTTAAGCCACTATACTTTTTTAATGGAACACGTATTTTACCGAGCGCAATGGTGATTCTCACGAGTGATCAGTTGTCTAGCTATTTTACTTCATAATAATTGCATATACTTGCACAACACTACTATATATTTCGAAGTGCAAGCAATACGTCCAACAAGTTTACCTTAATAGGTATATATAGGGCCATATGTACGTTCACTCAAAACATGCGCCTACATAGTCGTTTCCGGTTCCCATAAACGAGCTGTACATCTGGTTTGTTGCTGTCCAAGCACAAGCCAATTATGATATGAAATATGTTCTCTTCAGTTATATCGTTATGAGGTATCGAGACTCTAATAATTATTTGGTGTTAGGCAGTTTGTAATATCTTTTGTAAACACACCTCACGTTGTGACATATTAGGTGATGTCAACCTCTCAACCGAGTTACTTATATATCTACGTATGCCAAGAACATTACTTTCTCCGTCCACTAAAACATGACATTAAGTTTAATTTTTCAAGCTTAACGCTAAGAACACGTCGCGCGTCCAACTTTCCGCGTTAGCAAATATGCAAATTCGGCTCTAGAGCCCCAGAACATGGACTCTGTCATAACGAGTGTCCACGGCATTGCAGTCGTTTATACGTTTATTACTGTCTATCACCGGGAGAAATCTGAGCAGAGCAACAAGTGATATCGTCATTAAAATGACACAACTGTTTCGTAGCTGTATTGTAAAATCCAATGGGTGCTACTTCCAACTTTTTAATGGGCGCAGTTTTTGTTGACAACTATATGCCATGTTTTCGTGGCCAGAGATGTTAGATAACATCTGTGCATTCGTTCTAAAATGGTATCATAAAGTATCGAATGTGAATCTTTTAGGTATTGCCTAGCTGTGGTTCATGTATATTGCAGTTGTGCTGGTCCTTACACAATAGCAGGTTAATGTTTACGTACATCATACGCTCTTACGCGATCAAAAACAACACAAAGGAATAGAGCGATGGTGTCACTGATGGGCGTCACATAGCATTATCACTGAGCACGGTTGGTGACGCACAACGATGTTGTAAATACGGTGAGCCAAAGTTTTCATTGCCGTAAGTGGACTAATAGCGCTTACGGTATTGAACTAATAATTGCATGTAGTTTCTTTATACCAATGATATCGCACTTGATAAAACAAGCAAGGGAGCGTCATTATTATCACCCGATCTATTTATGACTGATAAGTTACGGAATGGCTTGAAATACGTGCAGTATCTCTATTTTAGCAATATGTACAAATACTTAGTTCATGTAAATATGGCGTGGCTCAAAACCACGCTCCATTACTAATTACTGAGAGCCCGCAACACCATCGAATCTACCAATATAACGTCGTCTCGAAAATGTTTAAAGTGTCATAGAAACAATTCATTTTTGTATGCCAATAGTTCAATTTTACCTGAAACGTCTGGTTTGCCTGCTGTCGACCGATAAGCTATACATTAACCAAAATCGGTTTAACATTTCCATTGTGAGAGGTTTCGTACAATTTAACAAGAACCATTATTATTCACAGATGCATGCACCGCACATTTTTAAATTCGAAGTAATTTATCTTTTCTTTAATTTAACTGTGTGTATTACGTAACCTAATAGCGTAGATTATCTTTAGTTTAATACGGACTATTTCATGGACTAAGACACGCGATGGATTTCCGTTTATAGACTATACCAACTACTTGATGTATATGGCGGACCATGCTCTCTTTGTCTCGCGTGTGCCCGCTTGTATCGCATGTATATGTAATGTTATGGTCAATGCACATTCAATGCGTAGGGCGACGTATACGCGGATGTCTTAATGTGTTGACTATATATGCTGACCTGATCACAGACAATCTATCGCACCACCCGCGTTACAAAAAGCGCTATGAAACTACGTAATAGCGTACCTTGCGCCTTTTTCGTGTAGTTTAGTGGTGTACTTCATACAAGCTACCCATAATACATTGTAATAGGCTCAAACAATAAAACAATTGGAATGCTGTGTTCATGGATTTCAATACATACGACCAATATGAAACGTGACGTTTTCAACGTTGACAGAATTAAGTCTACGTCGTTGTGGGGAAGGCAAACGTTACGCCTGTGTAAAGCGACGTTTTCCATGTTACTTGTTGTTGAAATTATAGTATGCGAAGGGTGGTTGTGGCATTGTGGTGATCAGCACGACGCAGCATTGCTTCGTCGCGTATAGTGTTGACGCGAAGTCTTCGACGTTGGCAAAAGTGCGCTAGCCCACTACGCGTTCCCTATCTGGTACAAAAATGGTCCCTCTGGCATTATCACGGGTGGAAGCGCCAAATGTTGTTTATTATTAGCAGCAACTAGCTCTAATTCGACAAGTGGATATACCTGACACACTGCACAAGTAGTAAGCTTGCCACCAATTCGGTTCATCCGAGTGTTCGTGTCGCGATACTACAACTTCATATAAACTTCATCACAAATGGAAAACATCTGTGGATTACAACAACAAGCTGATGTTTGTACCGTGATCGCACGAAAGGTTAACATCATCGATCGTCTTGAGCTCGTATATAATACCAATGTATTTTATTATCATCGAAAACGTCGATGACCACCTGGTGGCAATTCACTTGAGACGACACAAATACGTGCGATTTGATAGTGTTGCAAAGTTGACCTTAGATTTGTATTTAACAGAATCGCGAATGACTATTTTCTGTAACGCTTCGATACATTTAAGGAACGGTTGCACTATATGTCTAGATGGTGGTACAAACATCCGTTACCGTAACGTCGAGTTTAGTCGCAATGGAAAAGTTTGGCATGCTCTGTCAACATCGATGATAAACACATCGTTAACTTTGTTGAGGTGCATCGAAAACACGATTTCGAAAAGCCAAAATTGAGCGTCTGCTGTATGCGACTCCTAGTCTGTGGCAACATTGCGAGTGGTAGATATTGATCATGGCCATCGAAGGAGTAAAAAAGAAACACATTGCAACACTGTGGTAAGATCCTGCTATCATATCAAAGTCGCTGACGACGGAGGGATAGTATGATGTAAGGTCGCGGACAGTGCAGTTGTCTTTGGTGTTGTTAAACGTCTATTAGTAATTATAGTGAGTATCATCATGATATATGTAAATCGAGATGTTATAATCTGATATTTGCACGTGCAACGAATATGAAATTCGTTATGATTTGACCACAGTACTACTGTGTTTGAGAAGCTACTTGATATACATTTGTACCGAAGAAACATTTTTGCGTATATTTTTTATAAGCACATAAAATGATTAAAAGAGAGCGACAGTGACAAACTTTGTATAATTTTGTAAACGCTAGGTAGTCAAACCATGTGCTGTTTATGGCCGCACTCGTGCTTCTACTCGTGCAGGACTCTCAAGTGTCGTGGGTACAGAACATTACAGATTCACAGGCCTAGTTTTTTCATTTCTAAATTAAAAGCTTGAATAACTAAAGTGTCCGAAATACGCAGTTTGATTGCCGTGGGTCTACATTCAATTAAATATATTTATATCAATCTACTCAATCTGTATTTGTCTTACATGATGCAGTACATGCATACGAACGTTCTTCCAAGTCAGCTATCAGCACCAAGTCGACTCTTATATGCCACAAGACACCGACGCAGCACTAGGTTGGTGAGCACAGCCTTCTCTATTCAGCACCCAATTTTAAATAATTACTGTGCGCTGTCCTCTGCCAGTAGCGTTTCCCTTCTTCGCGTTGCTTATGGACTACGTCGTGGTTTGTATTTTATCCTTCTTGCAACATGATCAGCCTACGTTGAGCACCGTGTACTACTTGTTCAACAGCAGAGCGGCGTATTCCTCGGCGAGCTGCATGTCGAGTCTTAGATCAAACATTGTGCGAATACGTTGCTATACATGTTATGTATATCTAGGTAATATATCATTTTTATTGAAATGTTTGAGCTAAACTCTTTAAGGTGTGTATAATTGCGTTTAAGCTCCAAACAATATTCATATCGGTATGTGTATAACTTTGCTCTAGAGTATGTATTACATATTCTTGTGCATTGTTCGAGTAGGCGAATGATACAATCACTGTTTGATGAGAGCTCAAATCAATAGGGGAAACAAATTTTTCAATCGCGTCGAGCATGTTTGTTTCTTTAACTCTTCATGCCAAAGTACGATAGCAAAGCTCACGCTTGTTCGATGGTCGATCAACATAGTGAAACAGCAAGAATATATATATATATATATATTGATTGGCTAATCACGTTTGTTGAAACTTTGTCGCCAATTTGATCGAAATTTATGTAAAGCGATTGGTTATTCGATATGTAATACACCTTTCGTCATCAATCATCAATCAAAGTGTGGTATATGGTCATCAAGATGTTTTGCTCTCGTCATTATTAGACATTAGGGGTATTCATTTATGTTTGATGGTCGATCAACAGCACAAAATTGCACGAGAAAATACGTTGATATTCTAATCAAATTTGATGAATTTCAGTCACCAAATTAAATGACTGAGATTCATCAAATGTGATTGGCAAATCGATTAAACATTTTTCACCATTGATGATCATCAACCTTGAGTGAACACCCCTATTTTCACCTACAACGAGTATGATAACCGCGATGATTTGATTACAGTACTGTTGTACTTTTTGTGCTTGAGAAGATTATTGAAATGCATTAGTTTGAACCGAACGAGATGATTTTGCGTATATTTGTAATACACACACATAAATGATAAAGAGTGAGAGAAGACAAAATGACAAAGTCAAAGGAGCCCACATCATGTCGATAAATACGTTGGTTGTGTTGGTATGCGTCCTGCAAGTCCCGCATGCTCGCAGCACTTTGTTGCTGCTCTGCTGCTGCTACCGTTCTGCTCCCCTCAGTGCTCATAACTATGTACGCACGATCGCTTCTACTGTTTGTGTGTGCGTTTCTCCACTGCTGTCGGCTTCCATCGGGTTACCGACCAGACGGTGGTGGTAGCGTTGCGTTCGATACCGACGACGACCGTGGACCTGTATGCCGTGGCGGCACACTCGATCCTTTTGGCAGCGCTACAGATGCTGCGATTGGCGGCGGCGTCGCGTACATGGACGCCAGCAGCGTGTCGATGCGCTCGTCGGCATTGTCGACGTGCTGGAAGACGCCAGTTAAATAGTGGACCTGGCGCAACAATACCAACAACGCCGCTGCAGTTGCTCCTGGTGACGCGTCGTGCTGGCTCTCGAACCGGCTCTTGAGCGCCATCACGCGCGGCATTGTCGCCAACCGGCTCGTGCGACACGCAGGACACAACGTCGGCGAACGTGCGCTGTCCGGTGGTGTCGCTGCTGTTGCTGGCGGCAGTGTCAGCGCTTTCGGACTGTGGCAGCCACCGCCGAGGTAGTACGCTTGCAAGTTTGCCGACTCGTCGGCACTGAACGGCAATAACGCAATGTCCGCGACGACTTTTCGGATCTCGATCTCGGACTGTGGACTTGAGAGCGACACGCGCGTCGGCACTGTGCTGCTGCTGTTGTTGTTGCCGTCAGTAGAAACAGCAGACGACAGCTGCACGAGCGACCCGCGCGATGGCAATCCGACGCGCGGCGGTCGCTTCGACGGGTACGTCGGTGGCGTTGACGCAACTCCTGCGGCTGCTGCAGTCGTCGTCGTCGTCGTCGTCGTCGTTGACACGCGGTCGGTACGACGACGCTCGGTCGGACTACTACAAATCCCACTCGACGAACTCGACTTGACCGGTCCGTTTGCATCGAGGCGCTGGTACTTTGGCATCGTTGGTGGTGATGTTCGTTCGGTCGCTGCGTCGTCGTCGTCGTCACATACTTTTGTCGCATCTCGATTGCGAGCGTCGCCTGCATCGGTTGTCGCTTCGTCCATCTTGCGCTTGTTCGTTGTTGTTGCACTCGAACTGCCGCTTGTTGCAGTGGAACTCGCACTACGCGCGTCCGTCATTGCATCTGCATCTGCACGTGCTGCTGCAGTTTGTCGTTCGGCACGTAGAAACTGCAACACGCGCTCGTTTCGGGACAACGTATCGGACGACCGACGTGTATTGTTGTTATTGATATTGTTCGTATTGGTATTGGTGTTGCTTGCCCCACAAGTTGCCGTTGCCGTTGCACTTGCCGTTTGTCGTGTTGCTGCTGCTGCTGCTGCTTCATCCGCTGAAGCAACAACAGTCGATGGGATGATCGTTGGGACGACGACACTCAGATCGACGCCCGTCAACTTGACGAGCGCACTGTGTGGGTTTGCGTGCATCGCGCTCACAATACAATTCGCAGCGTACGTGCTCGCGCCATGTGCACTCAGCGCTGCACCTGCTGCGTTCGCTTTAAGCATGAATTGCGTACTCGCCCAGTCGTGGCCATCGAGCATTAAACACACTAACGCACGGCTATACGCCAACCCGACGCTCACGTCGCGCAAGCCCAGTAGCGACAGCTGCGTGTAGCTGATATCGAGCACGCGCAGCATCGTATTCTTTGCGAGCAGTGCACCAATTGCACTCGCACCGGCGTCGCCCAATGGATTGTTGTCCATGTACAGATTCTGGAGTGCATTCGGCGCAGCGCAAAGTGCTTTTGCGAGTGCTAACGCTCCTGCAGCATCGACGCTGTTCTTCCCAATCTCGAGCGTTGTGAGGATTGTTTCGCCAGTGGCAAACGCAGTTGCCAAGTGCGCAACGCCGTCACTGCCGATCCGATTCTGTCCGAGCGTGAGCTCCTGCAGCGTCCGATTGCACGTCAAAGCGTCGGCAAACGCCGCGGCGCCAGTGCTACCGATGCCGTTCGTACCGACGTAGAGTGCCCGCAAGCCGGCATTGCGCTTCAACCCATCGGCAAGGCTCGCAGCGCCGGCTTCGCCCATGTTGTTCCCACTCAAGTGGAGACTCGCGAGCGTCGTGTTGAGCGTCAACGCATGCGCCAAACGCGCAGCGCCAGTCGGACCAATGTCGTTCCCACTCAGGTACAGCGACAGTAACGACGTGTTGTGGGTGAGTGCAGTCGCGAGGAGCGCTGCGCCCTTGTCGCTGATGCGGTTGAACCCGAGATCGACTGTCTGGAGGTTCGTTACAGGCGGTGTGTGGCTCAGGACGTGCCCCAGGAGCTTCGGTGCAATGTTCCCGAGCGAAAACCCACCGAGTTTGAGCGTCGTGAACGGCGCAAGGTCATGCTGCATGCGCTTGCTGACGTCGCGCCACGTCGCGGTGCGCGCTTCCAAGTCGCGGTAGTACGACCGCAGAAAGCGCTGGATGAGGTCCCGCGATGGACACGTTGGTGGTTGTGGCGCCTGTGGAGCCGCAGCAGTGTTTGGAGGAGTCATACTGTTGCTGCTGCTGTTGTGCGCGTCGATTGGTTCGTGTGTATCGTTCATTGCAGGCGCGTTGTTGCAGACACAGTAGTTGATGTTGACAGATCGAGTTGTGTGGGTGCGTGAAGGGGAGGTCGCTCGCGCAGTCGATCACGCAGCGATCGCTACAAAAGCGCACAAGCTCCGCTTGGCTCGACTCGTTCGTGTGCTGTTGGTCGCTCTTCTGTGTGTGCGGCCGGTTCGAGATTGTGGCATTTAGTCACCGTTACTAAAAGCAAGATGTTCGTGATAAACACAAGTTCTGTTTTTTTACGTCGCTTTTCTGCTCCATTTCGTGATTGACTGAATTCGATCAAATACGAAACTTTACTAACAACAAAATTACGAACCCTAAAGTTTTGGTAAATGTTGAGCTCAAATATTGCTAATTTACTCCTGCTGATAGAGACCAATATGTGCACAAGTAAGCCGTTGATGTCCTTGCTCGCTTTTCTTGCTTGCATGTTGCTTGTTGCGTGTATGCTTGTGTGATAGCTTTCATTTGTTTATCGAGTGCTACGCGTATCCCCTCATGTGCGCACGATCGCCTCTCTCAAACAAAATGCGCGACAAAGATCTCACGCTACTTTACTTGCTCGATCCCACCTGTGCAAGTTTGTCCTCTATTCCGTCAGGCACAAATTGCTGAAGACTGTACTTACACACACTACAATAGCAGCAACAGTCGAGTCAAGTAATCGGAGCCCAAGTAATGACGATGTTTCTTGTCTTGCCTATTCACTGTACGTATGTGGTTTACTGCTTCCGCTCCTGGTAGTCGACAACTATTTTGCCAGCAACATTGACATTGGCGTCGCACCGGACAAAGCTGAAGCGAAATGTATTTTTCTGCTTCGAACTTCTGAAGTTTTGAAACGCTAATCGCCGCATTTCTGCGCAAGGATTTCCAATCGAAACAACTTGTACGCTGGTAAGGAGACTCGTTTGTTGTTGCAAGCACCACATGATAGCACTGTGGAATAACGAGAGAGAGAGAGAGAGAGAGAGAGTCGCCGGAGCGCATGTGCATGAAATGGCGCCGGCTGGCATTGTGCAAATGCCTTGTGGGGTCTCAAGGCTTTGCTTTACAAGCAATCTGGCGATGTAGAATGCAAATGAAGACAAGGAGTGCGCGCCTCCCTCGTTCGCTCCGCTCGCGTTTGCCGGCGAAAGGGGCATTGAGAACCACGAGTGTTTGAAAAGCTTGAAGTGGACATTCGCAGGCGGGAAGACGTAGCGATTTCGCTTCACTTGTCTGACTATCGGCAGCACATTCCATTCCATGTTGGATGCGATGCCAAAGTTAACAGACAAAGCAAAGGGAATGGATAAATACAATGTGGGCAGGCTTTTCTTTATACAGTAGTGTTTGCTGCTGCTACTCCGAAGTTGTAAGCGCACGATGACGGACATTTTCCTCGCGACTCGGAAACACGATGCACGCAGTCGGGAGCGTGACAATCGATGCAAACGTCGCCGGTCTCTGCATCTCGCTTACTCGCTCTTTTAGCTTTCCAGAGCGACTCCTACATGATGCGCACTGCTTGATGTGGTAGGTACGTTCGATTTAATGCATTATCGATGGCGATCGACAATACCAATCGCTCTGTGGTTGATGCCCATGTGCATTCTCCCGCTGTAATGCACTCAGTGGCATTATTAAAATATGACCGACAGCTTGTGACAAGCCCATCAGCTGAGTAGATTGAGCAAATGCTATTCGCGTGTCCTTCCGCTCTGGTACATCCACGTTGATGCAAGTCGACACGCTATACCAAAGTCTTGCACATCTGTATTTTATTGATCTGTCCATCGATATGAGAGGAGGGACAATCCAGCAACACCGTGATGCGCACACTCGAGATCATTTGCGACAACCACAACGACGACCGACAGTGACGAGCAACGATTCGCACAAAGTCCGACGCTTTCGACGCGTAGCCGCGCACATGACGAAGCGAGCTTGCACAATCCAAGAGTCTTTAGTTATACCTCATCTTACACACTCGAAAATCGATACTGGCACTGAGTCATACATATTGGTTGTTGACATCTGCCATTGTAGTAGACACCAGTGTCTGGATAAATGATAATAATTGTTTTAATGATATTATTATTGTGTTCCATTTATTTTGTACTGATGTTGTTCAACATTGGCCGAATACATTATGAATATAACAGCAATACATATGTACGTATGTATATACTACAACTGGGAAATACTACACGCTTTGCAGACCATAATAGTCAGCGCGGTAATGAAAGTATATATCAGAAATTTATTTCTGAGCAATTTCGAGCGAGAGGAAGTAAAATTAAAAACATGACAACTGTTCTGTGAAAAAGGAAGTGTATAAGAGCGTAATCTTTACATCTTCTGGCTCGAGATGAAAAAGAAATCCAGCGATGATGTTGACTAATCCCATTTATAATATGAAACTCAAATAGTTATCTCTCAATCATACATAAAAATCGTATCTAGCCAAATCAATCTAATTGCACGGCCGTTAAATCTTCAGGCTCAAAATGAAAATGAAATTCTGCTATAAAATTGGCTAATCCCATGTTCTCACTGTGACGAGAATCGCACGATTTATCCACCTATAAAGGGTTGATAGTGTAACGGGGTCACTAATTTAATTAGGATTGAAGGAAATTGCTCATTTAGCTTCTGAGGATCAGAAGCCTGTCAAAACTGATATTGGGTGATATCACGTTTAAGAGGTGTAGAGCCGCTCGCATTCAAATTCCTGCATACCATTTCAAATTAATATAGACCTCAGAGATACTTTGCCCAATTCAGCACAAGTCGTTTCTCTTGTGCTCCGTTTCGTAACGCTACATCTTAGTTCCACGTGTACGCAATCTCACGGAGCTCCGCGCTTCGTAACAGAGATGACAGCACGACAAGCGGAGATGAGCAAATTGCTGATTCAAATCACTTCTAAACATAAGATAAGCAAATCGACACATCAGAATACACCAACAGCACTAAACAATTATTTTTAGCTAAGCAATACAGCAACAGATGGCAAATCAACTGACAACATCTTTCAAATTGTCGTGATGGTGTTGTGAGTACAGTTCTTTTTTGCGCGTTGTTTTGAACAGCACAACATGAGCTAACTATTGTGCACATGCAAACATTGCAACATGTAATACTGTACAGTACATGGCAAAATGCAAAGCAACGTGCATAGAAGCATCGACAACAACAAGTACAAACTAAGCACCAGTGCATGCACTACAGTGTTACAGTAACGATAATATAGTATGTCTTTCTTGTGTGGCGCACGGTGTGTTTTAGTCTTGCGTGTGACACATCACATCCACGTGGATATTTCGAGTTTCGTAAAGACCACAACAGTAGATCTCCATGCGTCTCCGTCACCGGGTGGAGACGTAAAGACGATGCCGTAAATATCGTTGTGTATCTATAATATTAAGGCGCATTTCTGACTAAATAACTATACGTGCTGGATGAAAAGGATTCTTTTCCGGTAAGCTATACTTTATTGTATAATTTAAAACGAATGCGACCATATAATTGCAGCGCGCTAGGTACGAATAAACACCAACCTTGTAATACACGGGCTATGTTCGATATTGTCAAACTTGCATTTAATTACTGCTGACATGTTGCACAGCGGAGTACATAGTCTTTGGAGTATTTATCGCTTATGCGCCTTGTCAAATGATTTGCTAAATTCTGTGTAATGATTGAGCGTTCGTATGACACTATATTGTTTAACAAAGAGAACGTGCATTTCTATATTGAGATAAGTGCATTCGTACAGATGTGCTCAAATTTGAGCATTTAAAAATAGGAAATATTTAGTTTTTATCTAACACACGCTCTAATATAACATTAATATTATATTGGCGTCGCATTGAACACAACGACCGCAGCCACGCCGCTTGCTTGCCGTCAAGAACGCAGCGAAAGGCGTCGGGACAAACACAAACACGCCAAGGAGCTCGATCCACGGGACGGCTCCATGCCTTGGATGCCAACAACACGCTCGGCCGCAAGACCGAACAGAAAACCGTCGAATACAATATTGTTATTGTAGCTCCATTTCTTTTTTTCAGATTCGTCTATTTAGGTGCTCTACTTCGCTACGCATGCGGCCGATACGAAGACGACCCAACAGGAACCCACGAGCCATTCGCGACACGCTCGAGACGCACGATCGAAGTGTCGATGCTCCAATCGACGTTCTGGAGACTGACGCCGATCGCAAACATCGCGTACAGCACCCACGCGACGTTGAAGCGCTTGAACGCGCGCATGTTGCGCTGTCCAATGCACTTGCCCATCCACGGACAGTGGTGGTCGAATTCAACCACACACACGTCGCAGTCGTCGCAGTGTTCGGTCAACGCCGTTTGTTCGACGTCACACACGTCGCAGATCCTACGCCGATGACGGCGCTGTGGTCCTGTTGTTCCTGTTGGTTCGGTTGGTTCGGTTGTTGTTGCTGTTACTGTAGTTGAAGAGCCAGTTCGAGATCTAGGCACTACAAGCAATTGCACATCATCGGAATCGAGTGCACCAGTATTTTCTGTACTGGCGTCATCCGGGGTGGTGGCAACCTCGCTATCGTCACTATCGCCATGGAATGAAGAAGTGCTGTGGAAGCGTGACTGGACGATCCCAGGATCGCGACACGCGGTTTCAAATAGATAGTAGAGCGTCACGCTACACATACAGAGTGCTGCTAACGTATAGTGCCACGACAGACGCAAGCACTGATCACGGATGAATGCACCAGTTGCTCCGAGGATGATACCGAGCGTCACGACAACGCCGATCCAGTGCGGTCCAACGAGAATGAGTGATGTCTTGACTGCGCCACTGGACGTGAGGACCCGACGCTCATGCAGCACCTGATAGAGAGAGAATAAGAGAGAGAGCATGAGGGAGACAGAGCATGAGAGAGAGAGAGAGAGAGAGAGAGAGAATGAGAGAATAGAACGTGATTAAGAAATGTGGCATCGAAACAAAGTGCACGGCTATTTCACAGCTAGACGTACGTAGCTCTGACTGTATGCAGGCGTATGCGTATCGCGGTCCACGTATACGAGCAGTGACACATTTGCATCGGAGGTCAGTCGTCATAAGATTCACTGCGCGCATTGCATGGCGCAGTCGCTTACCCGATGCGTCGATACTTGCAGCGGCCTGGCCGTGTATACACATAGTTACAGCAGCGACGTGTAAGTCGCAGGTGAGATCGATGTGTATGCACGCAGTGCAGCAGTATGACAGTACGCTCGACGCACACAGGAACGCGAACGGATCCATGTTGACTGCTGGGTACAGTCGCGCAGCAACGCCGCCGTGTTCGAGTGTGCTTGCGTCATCGTCATCGCTCATTGGTTGCTGCAGTGCACTGATGTCGCGCTCGAGCGCGCGGATGCGCTTCTCCGTCGCGACGACTGCGGCATCTGAGCTCGTCATTTGCAGCACTTGAGTTAAATGTGATAAACACAAAGAGTATTTGACCAAAAAATATACCGGTATTAACGTAGATCTTCCTTAAAAACCGGTTCCGTACTTTGCATCGTGGTTTTTGTAGCACGAAAAG
Source organism: Globisporangium camurandrum (assembly GCA_023337595.1). Classification (NCBI taxonomy): domain Eukaryota; phylum Oomycota; class Peronosporomycetes; order Pythiales; family Pythiaceae; genus Globisporangium; species Globisporangium camurandrum. Next base: position 18,791 of record JAADXH010000641.1, read on the forward strand.
GAGTTTTTCTCTGACTTGTTTCTTGTAGCAAGAATAAAACGACAATGTTCGAATTTCTTGATCCTAATTTTTGCAATGAACCAGAGTCCCTTTTGACCAAAAACAACAAAAACATCAAACAGATCCAATTTCGAAACGACACAAAGCTCGACACACAGCAGCAAGACCACAGCAGACGCACCACCGCACGACCTCGGCAACAGACACACCGCAGCA
>JAADXH010000642.1:0-18971 GCA_023337595.1 Globisporangium camurandrum
CTCGTCTTCGTAACAGCCAACATCGATACTCTAGCGAGTCTATGGGTTTGTCACTTCTCGATTCTGCTTTGGCCATCAACAGACAGGAACACGCAATAGCAAAGCTCAACAGCATCAACTACCTAGAACGAGACATCCAAGTAAACACACCCAGAATGTGCAACGTGTGTGTGTTTTACTTTCAATGCACGATGCACTCAGTAGATAGCCGTACCTGCTTGCTGCTCCATGTTGTCGAATAGCTCATGAGCACACTCCTCACGAAACCAAACTGTCGCCTCCAGTGCTGCTCTTGTTTGCCGCTCCTGCTCCGGTGCCGATATTATCGAGTAAGACAGCTATCACACTTAGACTTTTATTTTCAAATAAAATATTAGCGATCAAACTTGTTCTCTCAACTTCATCGTTCAACGTCTTCTCATTTGCAGCCGATAACCGCACGCACTCGTGCCGCTCGACGTGACGTACGTGAGGACACGAGCTTCCACACTCACTGCATCGCACAAATACGTTTATCAAGCACCGCTGCCATGAACGAGTCGCTGCTGGCGCACGAAGTCGACCACGGCGAGGAAGACGACGAGCTACTGTGGAACGAACTCAAAGACGATCACCACCACCATGACGCACAGCACCATCATTCTCCGTCAACACACGACGACCGCGCACACCGCCACCACCTCCCAAGTGCGTCTGCACTCGGAGGTGGTCGCCGTGGTGGCGCTGCATCGACAGGCGCACCACTGCCGTCGCTGCGCGCACACGTGCACCTCCCTGCGATCTCGACGCTGTTCCACAACGTTTTGGATTCCGCAAAGAACTCGTTCAGCCGATCTTCGACTGCTGCTGCTCCAAATGCATCCGGACAGTCACCGCCATCGTCTCCACCGACTCCCAGCAGCAGCACACTGCGCACGTCGCACGCACCGGACGCGAACGGCGCGATCCAGAGCCTCGATGGATTCCTCATCAGTCTGTACAACCACTTTTATCACAAAGGCTTCTGGGCAACGACAGCGTTGGAGGTCGTGGCGCTCGTCACCGGTCTCTTTAGCGTCACGCTCTCGAGCTTCGTCGTCGGCTGCGTCCAGTGGCAACAGATCATTGCGCGCAACCACAACCGCACGGCGTACGACGCGGACCTCGAAGATTTCGTCACGTGCCGCCCCGACGACAGCAGTAGCATCGCAGCCGTACTGTCGTTGTTCTACTTTGTCATGTTTCTCTGCTACTGGCTCTTTCGTGCGTTTGGGCTCATCCGGACGCTCCAGGATGCGCACGACATGAGCGCATTCTACCGCGACAGGTATGGTGGTGCGAAGGTTTATTCAGTTACCCAGGTTGACACCACCGGGGTTTATTCGGTTACTCATTTAGTGTCTGTGTTGTTTTCATTTGTTCACACGCGTGCTGCTGTTGTTTTGTACGATATTTTCAATAGACTCTTGATCGACGAGCGGCAGCTGCAGACCGTCAAGTGGGACGACGTCGTGACGCGCGTGTTGGCGCTCGTGCAGCCGCCGAGTCGACGCCCCTTGCACGCGCCAATGAGTTCGAGCTACTACCTCCAGATTGACCCGACGCTCTTAGCAACGCCGCATGACTTTGCGCGTCGGATCATGCGGCGCGAGAATTATCTGATTGCGTTTCTAAACCATTCGCTGTTTGCGAACGAGTCGGTTTTGCCAGCAAGACTTGCGCAAAACGTTCACCACGTGATGTTTTCACGCAACATGGAGTGCAATTTGAGCATCTGTCTCATCGACGAACTGTTCGATCGCGAGTTGCAGCTGTCGCACGCATTCGTACGCTCGCCCGAGCTCTTGGCGAAGCGTTTTGTCGTTGCGGGTGTGATCAATTTGGTCCTGACGCCGTTTATTTTATTGTACCGCGTGTCGCACTATTGCTTCCAAGTCGCGATGGCGTGGCACTTGGGCCACTGCATGGGCGTCGGCACGCGGCGCTGGTCGGCGTACGCACTGTGGCAATTTCGCGAATACAACGAACTCCCACATGTGTTGGATGCGCGGATGGAACGGTCGCTTGCCGCGGCCGATCGGTACTTGTCGCGCTTTCCAGCAGGCGTGAGTGCAATCGTTGCTGGCGGGATCTCGTTCTGTGCGAGTTCGTTGCTGGCCGTGTTGCTCGTGTTGAGTTTAGTTGATGAATCATTAGTCTGGACGACGACGCTGTATGGGATGCCGCTGTTCGGGTACGGGACGATCGCAACGCTCATGTTTTCGTTTGCACGGACGTTTACGACAACGAAGTCGCCGCTGCTCGTGACGAATGGCGACAGTGAAGAAGCGATGATGGAGTTGGCGGCTGAGACGCATTATTTTCCAACTCACTGGCGCGGTCGGTGCGAAACGTTTGCTGTCCGCGATGAGTTTGTGGGGTTATTCCCATTCCGATTGATGCTGCTGTTGCAGGAGGTGCTGTCGGTCGTGTTGGCGCCGTACCTGCTGTGCGTTGCACTGCCGCGCTTGGCGCGTGACATCCTCTTGTTTGTGCGTGCGCATACGCTCGTGTCGCCGACTGCAGGCGCCGTGTGTCGCTTTGCAGAGTTTGACTTTGACGCGTACGGCCACGACAACAAGATGGAGAAGTCGTTTGTGAATTTCAAACAGAACCACCCCCAGTGGGTCGGTGCAACTGCAGGCGAAGCACTCGTGACGAAACTACAGGCGCTGAAAGAGTCGGAACTCGACAAATCGATGCGCATGGGCGACACGATGTTGTTTAACGGCCATGGAGGGTTAGGAGCGAGTCAGAGCCACCTGATGGGGATGTCCCTGTCGCAGCAGCTGTTGCAGTCACAGGCGATCCACACTGCACTCGGTGGCTACGGTGGCAGTGTCTATGGCATGGCGCCGCAGGACAGCGAGTTTTACTGGCTTGAAAAGGTGCGGCTGTGGTGTTGTAAGTGGGGAGTGGGTTGTAGGTGGGTGATTTGACTGACAAATGGGTGGGTGTTGTTGTTGTTGTTGGTGGTGTCCTATGCATCGATACAGTTCCAACAGCAAGGGCGACTCGATGAATACGCGGAACAGCCGATTGACGACGACAACCGCAAACGCAACGACGCAACAGACGCAAGTATTTCGATCTCGAGTCTCCGATGAGCGCGTCGTTTGAAAAGCGCGTGTCGCAAATGCAGAGAGCGAGTTTTGCAAACGTCATGAATCAACATGCATACGAAGGTGTATCTTGAATGGCACCGCATCGGTACATAGCTATAGACTACAGTCGTACTACGTAGTATCACATGTCGTGGGTTTCCGCGAGTCGCGTGTCAAAGAGTTGGTACCGCACGCGCTTTTTCGCAATTGTGTTGTTGTTGCTGTCACTACTACTATTGCTAGTACTGCTAGTGGGGACAGCAGCCGATTGCGGGTAGTACGACTTGATGCACCAGTGCTGCAGCTGATGTTGACTGATCAATGTCGTGAGTTGCTGCTCGACCACAGTGCGGGAACTGACATTTGTGTGGAAGTCACTCGGTGGGATATCTTGTAGAAAGTGGTTCTAATGATATGCGACAGAGACAGAGAGAGAGAGAGAGACAGTCAGTCAGTCCCCAGAGAGCCAGTAATAGGAAAGAGAGAGCCAGCGAAGGACGCACTGCGTCGTTGCCGTAGACGATCACGTCGATTGCACTCGTTGCGTCTTCGAGCCGCAAGACAAACGAGTAGACAAGTGTCAATTGTGCGGCGTCTCCTGTAGCGTTCCTCGACTGGCTCGTTGTGAGCGGCTTGGTGAGTTTCGGCAAGTCGCGTGGCCAGCGCTGCGTGACGCGCGCAACGCAATGGAACTTGCGGGGGACTGTATTCGCGTTTCGCATTGCCAGCAGCGACGTCACGGGCACGCGGCTCTGGATGAACGCAGGCACGATCGTCCGAATCGTCGCAATAGATACTGGCGATGATGGCGACTGAGTCTGTGCTGGCAGTTCAGAAGGAGGTGGCGACTGGAGCGCATCGTTCGACAGCGTCGTTTGTTCTACGCTTGTTGTTGTTGCTGCTAAAGGCGACGACTGCTCGTCGTCCGTGTGCACGTCACTCGGCACTGCTGCGGACGTCGCCGTTGGATCCACAGCTCCTGGCACTTTGCCACGCGCTGCTGCTGCTGCTGCTGCGTGGATGCGTTGGATGCGACTCTGGACGTCGGGGACGCTCGGTGGGACAAAGATGAGCGACGAACCTTCACGGAACCGCAAGACAGCGGCACTGTTGTCATCGACATCGTCGGTCGTTTCAACGTGGAGGTTCCGAAAGCGGCACCAGTGATTCGTGAGTTCCAACGGGAACCCAAACGCTTCGACGAGTCCGTAGCACGAATCAAATACGATCGAACGCAAGACGCCATGTGGAGGGACGTCGACGTCCGCTGCTTGGAGGCGCGCGCTCGCGTCGCTTGTTGATGCAGCATCTGTAGCAGCAACAGCGCACGACCCGTCCCAGACAACGAGGTGCGTACGGTTGTTAGAGGAGGACGACGACGACGCATTCGTGGCTGGATGGACGCACAAGACGCGCACGAGCACGTCGACGTAGGCGCCAGGGACGTTCGTTGCGTGCGTCAGTAGCACAGGAGGTTGTGGATAGGCTGGCAGCAAACTTGTATCGGTACTTAGCATGTGCTTCGACCAGGTGCTAAAGACATACGGGAGACAAGTAAGAGAACGAGAGAGCGAGAGAGCGAGAGAGAGAGCGAGAGCGAGAGCGAGAGAAGCAAGCGCACAGGAGTTCGTGGACGCGCGTGACGTCAGTGTCGTCAAATGTCCACGTCTCGGAGCACGTCGTTTGTTCCAGTTCGCCAGTTTGATCAATCGGTCGGATCACAACGTAACTCGAATACTTTGCGCTGCGTATTCGAATTCGAATCAGACTCCGAATCAGAAAGAGAGTAACGCCAACCAGTTTATATAAAAACGTACACACTGACGCCCTGGAAGTTGTTCTTGAAGCGATTGATGTCGAGCCGATGGAAGCGAATGATGTCGCCGACAAACTGATGGGACAAACGAGCGAGTCAGTCGCAAGGCTCGAGGCTCGAGGCAGTTGACACCAAGAACAAACGTACGCGGATCTTGGGCATTTGCTGAATCGTGGGGTAAAAGATCACGATCTGAATCGCATTGCGTCGCGTTGGGCAACTTTCGTCAACAAGATCGACCGTCATCTGCTATGCGACACTGCGTGAGACGACGAGAGAGAGAATCGAACGCTGTAATACAAACAACAAACAGACGCACCGAGTAGTCGACACCGCGCGATCGTTTCGGGAGTGACATGTTGACGACAACGCCGTAGATCGATGCGCGGCCACCGACGAGGTCGCCGAGGCTCGTGTACTTGTATGTGCTCGTCGATTGCTGCAGCGACCGCTCGCCAGTGTCGATCTACGTGTTTGTATGAGTAGAACGCACTACAGGCGTTGTCGTGCCAGAACGCGACGTACCCGCTTGTTAGGCTTCAGTACAACAGCAGCAGCAGCTGAAGCAATCGGCAGCGAGCGCTTGCCATCGACCCGTACGTCGCGCGTGTAAATGTGCTTTGGAGCTTCGTACCGCAGCTGCGCGTCGCCGTCGCTCAACGTCCGTGGCTCTTCAAACGTGAGTGCGATCTCAAGACCGGTTGGTAAAGCAAATGCATGCGACGCACGACTTTCCAAGCGCTCACGAGCGCGTCGGAGCACGTGCCGCTCGGCGACGACGACGCACAACTGACGCTCTTCGGTCTCGTCACTCCCGACGTCATAGAGCAATTGGACAAACCCATGGCCGTCGAGCCGTAGTTTGTACTAGCGAGTGTATAGTAGATGAGTATGTGCGCGTATGAGCAGCAGTAACGACGTCAGCAAAGCGACGTACGTGGCGTTGGAGGAAGCAAACGCGGTCGGCCCATGCGTCGTAGAAGAACACGACGCGCGTGTCGTTCGAGCTACGTATACCGCGCAGGCACAAGCGTCAATAGGCAGTTTAGCATCGCAACAACAGCAGCAGCACGGGCGACGCACTCTTTTGTCTCGAGCACAACGGTCATGACGCGCGTTGCAACGTCGCCACACGGTCCATCGCCGAGCGTAAATGCACGATCCGTGTCGTGCTGTATCGTCGTATGCTGTGGTTGTAGCTTGCGCAGCGGGTACGAGTGCAGCACCGTGCCTTCGACGCTCTGCACTGGTGCAGCCATCGTAGCCACGCTGTCGCTTCGAGTACTTGCCATGTTGGTCATAGTTTCAAATTTGGCGCGTTGTGTTTTGTGAGGCGGGTATCAGCTAGTCACAGATCCAATTCTCAGACAAATATCCGACTCAGATTTCGTGATTTACCCAATCATGGCGTACGTCTTTTCGCGTAACGACACAACATCTCGTATTGGCACTCGCCCTGCTTGACGCAATGACGATGGTGACATCGACTACCTCACCGCCGCAACGCTCGAACATCCTGCGTGAGGTACTCGAGCGCGAGAGTGCGCGCATTGTGCAAGCGCGAGCGATCTCGAGTGCGTTGACGAGAAGCTTCACATTTGAGGAGAAGGTCAGCTTGTAGACGAAGTTTACGCGCTCACAGCCAGAGCTGTCTTTTGTGCCGTCTTTTCTGGGTCGCCATGAGACGAAATCATGCATGCGTTGCAAGCGCTTGCGGCTGTAAGTGTCCACTCGTCGCGACTGTGCGCGTTCCCAGAGCTCAAGCGCGCGTTCTGGGAGCAGCTGCTTGTTGCCAACATAGTGGACTACCGCTTGCATTCTACCGACTGGAGACACGCAGACGAGCTCTTCTTGGCGACCGATGACAAGTGTTTCCCAGTGTTTCGACTCGACCTGGCCAACATCAGCGACCGTGTACCCGAAGCAAGTTTGGAAGACGCACTTGTCGCGTTTTTCACAACACCGCCGGCACATATGCTGCTGCCTGAGGTCGCGGATGAATGTGCACCGATCACACGAACAGGCATTGTGCGCTACACGCCACAGAACAACGCGGCGCGCCACACGTTCGACGACTTCGTTCTTGCAACAGTGTTTGCATTTGCGGGGCTCTCTTCTGTTCGTCGCAACGTGTTTGTACATGTGGATCGACTAGGACGCTATTTCAACTGAGGGGATAACATCAAGAGACAGCAGTTCGATCGCGTAGTAGTGTCCAAGTCACATCGCATCTATCGCTCTATCCTTGTGTGCTAACCAGTGCCTTGTACCCTTCACGATGCGTCGCCTACCTCATTGTATCGCCTGCGTCTCTCTGTCTAGCCACTCGTCCTGTACTCCTACACTATCACGTGGTATGGCAAAACGGCGCGAGTTGCGTCAACACGCGCTGGAGCTCTTGCTCCTGTGCACTCGACGCAAGGAGCTGCTGCAAGTACGGCGACGTCGTGAGTTGCGCTGCCGTAGCAACCGCTTGTGGGACGAGCTGCTCCTTGTTGACGTGCGCACAATAGCGTACGTACGCCAGCAGCGCATGCAACAGCTGCATGACGCTCCGAAAGCCAGCGCGCTGGTTCGTGACGTCGTCGCGTGGCATTGCGACAAAGAACGTCAGCGCATTGTCGAGCAGCGCCGTGAACCGCGCAAGTTCATACGTCGCAAAGTCCAACACGGTCGCGTTGCTGCTACTACGCGCCTGGGGCGATTGCGCGTTGTCGCTCAGTGCGATCAGCGTCACGCGCTTCGCAGCGTCGACAAACTGGTGCGTCACGCGCTCGACCAAACGCTCGATCGCGTCGCTGCATGCTGTTGCCAACGCTCCGCCGGCGTAGTACCTCATGGCATCCAGAAATGCAATCACACTGCGCGTATGGAGCGACGCAAACGGATCAAACGCTGCGTCGATCGTTGTGGTCACAAGCGGCAACACGACGTCCCGAATCTGTGCGCGTATGATAGAAGAAACAGCCGACGCGTCGGTCGTCGACGGGTGTTGCTGCTGGAGGACGTTCAGCCACTCAAACGACTCGAAACGCCACGCGCCAGTGCGATCACTCTCGATCGCAACGCGTAGCGGGTCCCACATCAGCAGCTCGGCGCGCACAAATGGCGCATACAGCGTCTCGAGTGCCACGTCACAGTAACAACTCGCATACAAGTCAGGAAACGACTCGCGCCAGTTCGTAAACCGTGTTGCGACGTTCGTTATGGAACTCATCCCATCGACTGCATCTGCAAACAGATCGATCGATCGCGTTGGTTGCGCTTGCGGAAGCAGTACAGGAGCCGGAGCGTCAGTAAAGCCACGTTGGAGCACAGCAGCGTCCGCGTCGTCAACGCTTTGCAACAGCAGCGCACCGTCGCACAACGCATGCCAGACATTGTCGCGTCCTTGGACGACAGCGTCACGCGGAACGAGCGCGTTTGTTGCACCAAGTGCTGCGACGATCGCCTGTGCGCGTGTCGCATCTAGAACCATCTGCTTGCGATGGATCTCCACACGTTGCTGCAATGTCGTTTGTTCGAGCGCGACTAACGTCGGCAGCTTCGCGCGAAGACAAAAGCTGAGACCACAACAAAAGTCCTCGACGTCCTGAAACGCTTCAAACGCGACGCTCGCAGTCGTTAAGAGCGTTTTTTGGGTTGCAAGGTGCGTCTCCAGCAACTGCGCGTCGGCCGCAATGCGCGCGACGTCCCGCACTGCGCGGTCGTTGTCGGTCGTTGCAGCATCGAACGATCGCTGGAGTTTCGAGAGGACGTCAGCAAGCGTTGCGGTCGCAACGCGGCGATGCGTCGGGTACGTTGCTCGGCCTGTACGCGGTCGAGTGGTGGTCGCAGCAGTAGCAGCTGCGTGGACGTGGAAGCCGCCGCGCCGCAGGAGTTCGTCTTCCCACGCCTGTCGCTCCTGCTTCGCGTCACTGTCGTCATCGCTATCGCTAGCGTCGTTCTTCATCGCATCATTCTTGTTGTTGTTGTTGTCGTCGCTGCGGTCGTCAATGGGCTCCACGACTTGTGTCGTTTTTGCAAATGGCACGTCGTCATCATCCACATCGACGCCAAACGTCACGCGCGATGCTCGTTTCTTGCGCTTGTGTAGCACTTGCGCTGTCAATGGAATGAATTCGTCCTCTGCGTCGTCTTCGAAAGCGTCGGCTGTCGGCACTGGGCCATGTGTGGTCGTCGTGGTCGTGGAGTCGTCCAGAACGATCGTTGCGCCATCGAGTTGTTCGTCGAGCGCTGCTGTATCGACTATCAACTCAGCGCTTGTGTTCGTCGTCGGCAGTAGGACGTTCTGTTCCCGACGCAGCGCAGCGAGGCGCTCGAGCGAATACGCGCCAGGAGCGTTGCTGCTACTGTTGTCGTTGTCGCTGTTGCTAGCAGTCGACAAAGCAGCTAGCGCGATGGATGCAGCGAGCAAGTTGGGACGGATCGCACTGCGTTTCGTCTTGCGACTGTTCGTGACGAGGTCGTCGTGACCAAAGCTCAGTGCGCCGTTCGTTGGTTGTGTGTTGCTGCTGGTGCTGGTGCTGGTAGAGGGTACTGTGCGACTCGTAAAAGTGCCACGGGAGCGGAATGTTGAAAAGCTGCTCGTTGCAGTCTTTACGCGCTGTGCTGCTGTGCGACTGCGAATGTGTTCGAGTAGCGCTGCTTCGTCGTCGCTGGCGTTGTCGTTATCGATGATTGCGCTGTCCATGGCGCTAGGTGCATTCGAATCGACATTGTTGTGTGATGATAATGTGGCTGTAGCGCCCTGCATTGCATCGTCGCTATTGCCAGTCGTGGTGGTCGTCGATGTCGTCGTTGGTGCTGTTGTAGTGAGGCCGAGTTCCTTGCCATCGTCGTCGTCGTCAACAGCAGCGCGTCGACGCCTCGTTGGCTTGGAACGCTCGCTTGGAGCTGCAAAACTCGGTGCAATTGTTTGCATTGCAACATCGCGGTTGTCATTGTCCGAATCAGCGTCGATCTCCTTGCGCTTCTTGCGCGTCAAGGCGCCAGCATCAGCAACTTTCGGCTTCTTGGTCCGGAACATCGTCAACAAAGGAACGTTGTGAGTGTTTGACAGCTATAATAATTATTCGTACAGTATCCTTTATATCTATTATTTTCACACCGATAAATGTACCGGTATCAGCGATTTGATCTTCGAGCGATCAAACGTGAAAAAGGCAGCCAACGTCGACATCAAGCAGCAGCAGCAGCAACAAAAACATGGACGGCTGGAAGAGCATGCTGTTTGGCGGTAGCAAGCCTGCTAGCAGCTCGGTACGTCGTGCATGTGTAGGTGCAGCACATGTAGTGTACATACTACAACTAGCAACAGTGACTGACGTACACCATATGCTGCTTGACATGCGCATTCCGCACTCTCACAGGCAGTCAAGTGGCTCGGCATGGGCCCGACGAGCGACGACGCAGGTCGCAAGAACGACGAGATGTTTGTCGCACGCGATGCTGCAGCTGAAGTGCTCACGCCACTCGGCGAGCAGCAAGTGAACTTAATCTCGATCTTTGGCGCTGCGCGCCAGGGCAAGTCGTTCCTCATGAACTTGCTCGCAGACGAGCAGGATCTGTTCCAGATCTCGAATTTGCGTGAGCCGTGTACACAGGGCGTCGATCTCTCAAGTCACTTTATCCCACTCGGCGCATTCAGTGCACTGAACAACTGTCCACCGATTACGTCCGCACCCGCAAACATCCAAATCGGCTTTGTCGACGCCGAAGGCCAAGGCGACCGGGACATCACGTGTGCGTGTGGTTACATATGAATTTGTCTGTAGACCTGAACTGACTCTCGATTTATGTACGTATGTAGACGACTCGCGACTCGTGTCGCCGGTGTTGTTGGCATCAAAGACCGTGATCTTCAACTGGAAAGACTCGCTCCAGGCCGATCGGATGCTGAATTTACTCGCAGTGCTCGCGCGCGCAGCACAAGGGATTGAATTAGCAGATGGCGACACGACGAAAGTGTTTGGGCACCTCCACATGTACGTTTTCTGTAGCACCCAATCACCCAAAAACCCAATCATTCAATTACTAAAGCACCTCAAAAACCCAAAACCCCCCAAAAACCCATTGTGTATCCATTAGTGTGTTTCGCGACTGGAGTTTTGTCGATTCGACGCCCGACGCTGTCTACGCAGATTTGTTCCAGCGGGAGAAAGGCCGAAGCGATGAAGTGAACGTGCGGAATCTAGCACGGACGAGCCTCGTCGATGCATTCGAATCGATCACCGTCTGGCTCTTCCCCGCACCAGTTGCCAACACAGCGAACCTGCGCGACAAGATCCGATTCGAGCAGCTCCAGCGGCCGTTTCAAGAACAATTGCGGGCGTTGCGCAAGACGCTATCGAGTCAGTTGGCGACACCGATGCGGTTCAACCGCGAGCCATTGACTGCGCGGTTGTTGGCGCAGATCATGCCTGCGCTGGTCGAGACGCTGAACAGCGACCAAGTGATCTTGCCAGAGTCGATCTACGCGTCGATGGTCCGTGCCGAAGCGCGCGTCGCACAGGACGAATGCGAGAAATCGATCGCTGCCGTGTGTGAATCTGCTGCGAGCGTCGATGACGTTGCAACTGCTGCGACGTTTGAAGCGACGCTGCAGCGCGATGTTGAGTTTATGATTGCGGAAGCGTTGGATGCATTGCAAGCGATGCCTGCGAGCGTCCGCCGCGACGTCGACGCGTCGCTCCACGCGTTTGCAACAAAAGAGATCCGCATGGCGGTCCACGCAATGACCGACAAGGTCGCGTTGCAGTTATCTGACGCAGTCGATGCGAGCTTTGCGACGCTCCAGCGCGAGTGTCAAGCGATCGAACAGTCGCTGCTGCCGATGCGGCACGAGACGCTGCATAAGAAATGTTTAGAGCTATTGCGTTTGGAAATTGCGAGTCTTCAGTCGGTACCAGCAACTGCACAACTCGAGACGCGTGTGGAGACTGAAGTGCGGCGGTTGGAGACGCACGCACGCGTGTTGTTTGATCGATTGGAGATTGCAAATGCGAAAGCAACGCAGTTGGTGCATGGCGCAGTTGCCGAACAGACGCGCATCGCAAAGCAGCAATTGACGACTGACGCCCATGAGTTGCTGGATGCGCATTTTGGGAATCGAGAACATCCGAAACCCGTGTTGGTCGCAACGCTCCAAGCGAAAATTGAAGATTTGTATATCGAGAGTGTCCGACGCATCCCCCAGGACGCGAATGTCCCTACGTCGTTATTGTCAGACGAGTACATTGCAGACATGGACGCGCACAAAGCGACGCTGTCGAATGAAATCAACCGTCGGTACTTGCTCGAGATGCGCCAACTGGTCAATGATGTCGGGTACGCAGCACGCGACGCGTTGACGACAGACGTTGCGCGCCACCTCGACAAGCAGCTGCCAATGGACGAAGAAGCGCTGAAAGCGCACGTCGATGCGGCACTCGAGCGCGTGAAGATGTACGTTGCGTCGCAGCTCCAGGGCTGGACGGTGCTGAAGACCGACATTGCGGCCAAGAGCACGGAGCTCGAGACGCTCGGCGATTTACTCACGGATACATACCTCCAACGCAACGTTGAAGCGCAATATGCAGTCGATACGAAGCAACAGACGCAGCAGTTTGATGCGATGCGTGAGGAACTGACCAAAGCGTTTGAAGCGGCCGTGCAAGCGCCAGGTGTGTTGCCGACGACCGACGATGCGATCGACGCACTGTTCTTCAAGCACTTGCAGACGTTGGCGGCGCAGTTTTTGAGTTATGAGACGAACCGCAGCGCTGGGTACACGCCGACGACGATCCGACAGCAACTGACGACGGATTTGCAGTCGGTCGTTGCCAACCAGAAGGTGCTGAATCGATTGGCGCGCGAGAAACTCGATGCGTTGGACGCTGCGAAGCGCGAACGCTTGCGACGCGAACAGGACGCTGCAGCCGCACAAAAGCAGCACAAGGAACTTACGGGTACGTTTTATTTCCAAAGAGAGAGAGAGAGAGACGACTGATTGATTGTCTACTGCGCTGTCTTTTACACTATATAGCGCTCCAGACGCAAGTCGCGCAGTCGTTGGAGGCAAAAGCGACCGAATCGAAGCGTTTGCGGGACGAACTCCAAGCGCAAGGCGCACGGTCGCAGCAGTTGGAAACGCAATTGCGCGCACTGCAGCAACAGGCGACGGACGCTGTCGCTGCGCAACATCAACTCGCGCAACAGGCGCAACAGCAGCAGCAGCACGATGCGCAGCGGCGGCAATTTGAAGCGACGCAGCTCCAGCAGCAGGTCGATGCGATGCGCTTGCGTGCCGCCGAGATCGAGCGCGAGAAAGCAGCGCTCGAAGCGAAAGTCCAGCGCGACGCTGCGCTCGAGAACGATAGTGCAACGCGCTTGCGGCTCGAGTTGGACGCACTGAAGCGCCAGAACGACGCGATGGCGGCCGAGAATATTAAACTCGAACGGCGCGCAGTCGACGAAGCCGTGCGGAGCGAAGAGGCGGTCGTCGCCGCACGCGCAGCGGCAGCTGCTGCTGCAGTCTCGGCGCGCGCTGCACTCGATGCTGCTGAGGTACAATCGCATCATCCTCGTCGTCCTCGTGTTGGCGACCACACTACTGGCGGTGTGAAGCGCAAAGCCTCTAACGAACGCACGAACATCGAGCAGGACGACGACGAGCAGGACGAAGAGGAGGACGAGGACGTTGCCATGACCGACGTCTCGCGACGCGGACGGCGGGCGCCAGGTACGGTGGCATGGATGTTTGATAGATTGGCAGTCGGCTGGCGTCTCTGGCTCTAACACGCATACGTACGCACTTGTGGTCGTTGCGTCCTTGTCGCTACAACAGCCGCTGCAGCAAAAGCCGCTGTTGCGACAGGACCGACGAAGAAGCGCCGCAGCACGGGACCGACAAAAGCCAAGAAGTCGACGACGCCGGACAAGAATAGTGGCGGCCCCAAGACGACGCTCGAAGCTGCGCGGAAAGCTGCGCGGGACGAAGTCGAACGGCGCATCCAAGCGCGTGCAGAGTCGCTCATTGCGGCAAAGAAGAAGCACTAGCGTGTGTGTGAGAGAGAAAGAGAGTGACAGACGAATTGATAGGCTGATAGGTGAGTAGCATAACTACGGATAGGAATGGAATCCGTCACTTTGTGATTCGGTAACGATTACTTAATAGGATGTACTGCAAACAAGGTGCTCACTGGAGACACACTTCCCATTCCACGTCTGTTTGTCATTTAACGTCGGAGGGATGATGCTACACGTCGAGCTCGCGGTTGCTTGACTTGTTTGGTGACGTCGAGTCGGTTGCGCCGTAGCGATTGCTAGTGGCGCTATCACTAACGCCGATAGCGCTCGCTGGCGTGGTTTGCTCACTTATCAGCAGCCCACATGGATCACTGCACGTGCCTGCGCTGTGGTTGCGCTTTAGCACTGGTCGCTTGTCCATAGCAAGCTGTGGGTGAGCGCAAACGGACGCAAACACACCAGCGACGACGATCGCCAGTGGTGCGACGCCAAAACCTGCGACGCGCCACATCGTGCGTGCACTGTAGTGTTCGTAGATGTAGCCACCAGCGAGTGCTCCGATGCCGCTGCCGAGTCCTTTCTGGACGGCTGCAAGGACGCCAAGCATCGTACCCTCCGTGCCAAGTGGTGCGGCATGAAAGACGTAGTTTGTACATGCAGCCCAGAGCAGGCTCAACGTGATGCCGTGCGTCATTTCAATTGGCAATGCTGTCCACGGATGCTGCACGTATGCGTACACAGTCAGGCGCACGGCGTACGCGACGAGGCACGCGAGGACGCACTGCGGCGTCTCAAAGCGCGCGAGGATGCGGTCTGCAAAGAAGAAGAGCGGGAGCTCCGACATCGTCTCAATTGCGAGGATCACGCCAACGAGGTGTGTGTCGTTGCTCGAGAGGTTGAAGAGGTACAAAAAGAGGAAATTGTCAATGACTCCGCTCATGATGCCAGCAAGCAGCACGACGCCAAACAGCGCCACGAGGTCGCGCTTCGTCGCAATGAGCGCAAGACTCGTGACGAAGTTGCTGCAGTCATGCACTGGCTCGATCTCTAGCACTGTCGTTACGACTGTTGATGTCAGCTCGCGTCTGTCTGGTACATCGGATGCCAACTTTGTCGAGCGTACGTCAACTGCTGGGATGAACCACACGAGGATCACGAGCGAGATACACGAGAGTGCCAATACCATATTGAAGCATCGCGCGATACCAGCAGCAGCAGCGACGACACCAGCGAGGTACCCACCAGCACCCCATCCAATGGCGCCAAAGAGCCGCTGCTTGCCATAGTCGCCACCGAATTGCGCAGTCAGCGCCATCGCGCTCTGGTCGAGCAGCGAGAACGTCGGCTGCGATTGGAAGTTGGCGAGAAAGACCATGATGCACATAGTCGGGAACGCCGCGACGAACTGAAGCGAGAACGTGAGCAGCGCAGCCGAGACGAGGCAAACGACGTGCACCCGCCGCTGGTGCTGCAGGATGTCGGCCGCGACACCCCAGATCGGCGGTCCGAGGATCGCACACACGCACGGAATTGCAAGCAGGACGCCGATCTGCACCTTGGTGTAGTGCTTCGAGTCAAAGTAGATCTGATGGAGTGCAGGTGTGTTGATGAGAGAACGTAAGCGTAGACGACGATTGCACCTGTGGCTTCGATACTAAGCCGCCACATGGCTACGACGTACAGGAAGGTATGGCAGCATCGAAAATGCAGCAAAGTGGATTAGGAAGAGCAGCTTCAGCGGCACGAGCTTGCTCGACTCGCCGCCATTGAGGAGGAAACCAAGACGCAGGTCCATGTTGTGGTAGGTTACTGCTACGCGGCTACGTGTGTACGGATATGATATATGAAGTGCAACGAAAAGACGCGATGTAAATCAATACCAGTATTGCACAATTACTTTGACATGCAACATGCTGACCAGCAAACGACACAATGGCACAACTGCTGCCGACAAGAACTGCGGGGCTGTATGCAGCCCATAGTCTACGTCAAGTGACATCACTTCACTGGTGCACTTGCTATTGCTCTCGACTGCATGCTGACACACTGGTGGATCTTTATACCATACAATGACGCCGTTGCGGCAAATAAGAACTGCAGCTGCATGCGTCCTGTCTCGATGACAGCACATGCAAGCGCACAAGCAGGCTCACTATCGCTTTTCTCGACTGCACACGCCGACACACTCCGACAGACATTCACAGGCGCATCGGCACATCAACATCACGCCAAACCTCTACAAGCATGACGCAGTCGTTGCGGCACCAAGGCATGCTCTCGACAACGCGGCGCTCGAGTACTGCGACACAACATAACTACCATCCAGCTGACGACTATCGTTACGACCGCAGCACAGCCGATCGATCGGCCGAAGTATACGTCGACGCACGCAACGAAGCAACTGCGCGGTTTCGCGACCAGCAGCAACTGCAGATGCAGGAGCGACGCATCCAGCTCGAGCGCTATGCCGACCCGGACGACGTGTACGACACGCCGCCGAGCTCGCCGCGTTCAAACGCGCACCCACCAAAAGCGCCGAGCTTGCTCGAGCGCATGCGCATTGAGAAGAACCGCGTCGTGCAGCGCTGTCTCGTTGCATGCCGCCTCGCAGAGCCGTCGCGCGATCCGTTCTTCAAGCTCAAGAAGAAAGAGTTTGCTGACGCAATCGCGTTGCTCCAGGACACGAAGCACAACGTCCAGAAACTCACGGCGCAAGTCCAGAGTGCGTCATTGTTTGGACCGTTGCTCTGTGGATGATGATGTGCTCGCTGGTTGACACTCTGTGTGCTGCGTTGGACGATTGCCGCAGAGTTTACGGGGACCGTTGCGTCGTTTGCAGGCGACTCGGTGTCGTACGCCCACATGCGAATGCACGAAGTCCCACGTCAGACGTTCCAACAGTCGGCGCAGCAGATCGAGGACCACGCAGCGGCGTTCTCTGTACGTTTGTGTGTCGTGTGTGCGTCCTGCTTTGCTTACTATGTGTAGTGACGCAAGCGAGCGGCGTTGCATTGAAATGACAATAGGCAGAAGTGCAGCAGCAGATCGTTGCAGCACTCGACGAACGCGTCGCGACGCTCGAGCAGCTGTACGATGCAATCACTGAACGCTGCGACCTGCAAGTCGACGTTGACTACGCGAAGCGCAAGGTACAGTCTGCTTTGCTACATGATACGAGCAATGATAAGACGCAAGGTGACTCTCATAGATATACTTATGCGTCTACTGCCTACGTCGTCACGCAGCTCACGGTCGCACAGCAAAAAGGCGACATCAACCAGATCGCCGAGCGCAAGTTTGCGGTGCGTGTGGCACTGATTTTGCAGTGTCTCTACTGCTGCGTAGACGCTTGGAGCAGTAGCACTTATAAGACTACTGTCGTTCGTACCACACAGGTTACACGAGCGCAGCAGCACTGTGCAGCAGCGACGAAGACGCTGATTGCTCAGCTTGCAGCAACGACTGCCGATCAGCAGTCCGAGATCCAAGCGCTGCTCACACAAGTGCGTCCAACTGTCTTAACATCGGTACATGGGTGGCAACACACCACAAGCTCTTGAGTTCACACGCTCACTCTATTCTCTATGTCTTGTGATTCAGTTTTCGCACTTGCTGCTCGAGTTTTTCCAGTTCGGCGACCAGCTCCTCGCGCCAAACGACGACCACATGACGATGCATTCGCCAGTGAATCGCACTTCGATGCCAGCAATGCTTGGTGCAATGGCGACACCATCGATGCTGTCATCAGTGGGAGCGAAGCTCGAATACAAACCAGCGCCACCAGCTACAAATGCTCATGCTGCCGCGACCACAACTGCCTGATCGATGTCGGCAGTCGGACAGTTCGATGGTTGTGCACTCTGGATAGCGGTTTTATCCGGAAGACATTTGCAAAATACAATCTGATCAACTCGAACATTCTACCATAAAAAGTCCAAATTGAAATGTTGTATACCCTGTATGGTAATACTACAATGTACAGCAATTATTGTTTCTTGGTCGTTTGAAAGTTCAAGTGTTTAGTATAGCATAAGACACATCTTTCTGGCTCACTACAATTCAATACTCCTTTCTCAAGATGGATGTGTTTTGGTACAACGGGATCCAGTACATATTACTGTTCACCGTACTGTACTTCGTGGACACATTACATGCCGGACATTTGTCTTCGATTTACATAACAGTGTTGTCGAAATTCATAAGGCTGAGTGATACACTCCAAAAGCGCTTATAGTATCAGGTAGATTGCAAACCGGGATACAAGCATTATTACCTGTACCATAGCGATATAGTGTCACAACCATTGTTTAGCACACGTGAAGATGTTCATGACCTTAAAGCCGAAAGCTGCTGATGTTAGCGCTGGAATTCGACGCGCAAGACGCGCAAAGAGATTGATATCGACTCGGACAATGAAAGTTGTGATGTTGCCGCGACCATGACTGCTTGATATGATATGGTGTCCAACAGATAGTGTAGTTATTTACCTACGATGTTATGCAACAGTTTATTGACAAATAACTTCGAATACCAAACTACAACATCAATTATTTTGCAAATGCAAAGTCGCTTGTACATTTATGCACTGTATATCGGACGGCTTTGACAAATCAAATCAAAATATAGTCTATTAGGCAAGTATTTGTATACTGCTATTTCAAGTACTACAATATAATGGTTTGTGAAATGTTTCGGTGGATATAATTAGCATTAGTATCACCTGTCTTCGAACACAAACACAATCAGTAAATAGAAAATAGTCAAACTCACGCGTGACACCAGTGACCGTGGTGAGTGATGTTAACTTGTCAAATGTTTTCTCACCTCTCGTTTTTACACAGCACTTTGCTTGCCTCTCGGTTTGTTTGGGAGGTATGGCACCCATTGTAACGGGGTTACACGCGCTGGTTATATTTAATAACCCAGCGCTGCGGAATTCTATTCTCGCAATACATTTAAAGTCAGCTTTGTCAAGCTGCTTTATAATTGGTCATATATACAAGATAGTTAGACATTTAGACCAA